>SZWC01002660.1:85476-118740 GCA_023375785.1 Penium margaritaceum
CTGAGAGCCTCACCGCCATCCTAGTCTACGTGGACGACCTTCTGATTGTGTCTCCTTCTATGGAGTCCGTGAAGGAGGCCAAGGCAATCCTTCAGGCTCCCTACAGGATGAAGGAACTTGGTCTCAGACCTATGTTTTGTACGATGGAGATCATGCGTGGTCGTCAGCGATGGACACTCTTATTGCATCAGGCACGCTTTGCCCGCATTCTGGAGAAGTGGTTTGCTGATCTCCTTGGTGTAGTTCCCACAGCCTCACCCCCATCACACCTGACGGGTGGGATGCTCGAAAGGTGGATGATCCAGCAAATCAGGGGGAGACAGTGGACGTGACCTTGTAATTGTATTTGATTGGCTCTTTGATGTACTTGGCAACTACCACACGACCCGATATTGCCTTTGTCGTCATCCTCCTTGCACAGTTTTCATAGTGTCCTCTGGCGAGAGCCGTTCACGCAATTGTGCGGCACGTGGTGTCCTCACCCTACCTCGGACTCTGCCTTCGATGACAGTATTCAGTGATAGTGCGGTAGTCGACGGCTATACAGTCAGAGACTGGGCGTGGAGTCCTGATTGGCGCAATCGGACAGGCTATTTGTTCTTACTTGGTGGCAGTGTTGTGTCGTGGCATAGCAATAAGCAGGATTGTATTGCACGTAGCTCATAAGAGACTGAGTATGTTACTTTGGGGACTAGGGCTATTGAGGCGGTGTGACTGCAACATCTATTTTGTGAGTTGCGTCAGTCTGTGCCTTGCGTCCTTCTACGCTGTGACAACCAACATGCTCTTGCCATTGCAAAGAACTCTGGTGTGTTTCATGCATGCATGAAGTACATTGCTATTGAGCATCACTTAGTGCATGATCCTATGGAGCAACACGTGATCTCCGTCATCTGGGTTGGCATGCACATCCAGCGGGCTGACTTCTTGACCAATGCACTTGTGTGCGAAAAGTTCGTGGTGACCATTCGTTCTGTCGGACTTTGCCCCTTGCTTGAGAGTGGCTGAGAGTGGGTGTGTCAGCATGGACTGTTGAGCATCTTGTTGCGCACCTGTGTCAGTTTTGCACGTGTATGGACATGCGTACCATCGGGTCATAGTGGAGTGTTATGATGTGAGTCATCTTTGTCTGTTTGTACAGCTTACTGTGACCACTCTGCCGTGTTAGGGTAAGTTGGGGCAGTAGCATTATTGATGCAGCGTGCGGACTTCCATGCTTGTTGCATAGTCTGCTGTCCCCTCAGTCTGCCGCTCTAGAGTCTAAGTTTGAGTGCTCTAGATTTGTTACACAGAAATGCGCACGCCAGTATTAGGGCCAGAAAGCAGCTGAAAACTAGAAGTAACTGATTAGGAATGAAGAATAAGACACAATGGGAGACCCCTCCAAGAACTAGCCTCCCCCAGCTCTGTAGAGCTTGTTACTCAGTTCACCAGCCAATCAGAAAATAACTCTATTTTCAGGCTGGCAGGTTTTCTCGGTGAGCCGTGCAAGGTGGCCGACAGCCCAAAACCCGAGCGTCATCCGTTTTGCCTGAAAATTGGACCATACCGTAATACCGACACTGCGAACGCAGTCGTGTGGTCAGAATCAGCTAAAAAACAGTAGTGAGGAGTTATGGTTATCCAAACCCAGGTCGCGCCTACACTAGTCCCTGGTGTAAACAGTGCCACGCTAGCATGAGATTTGGATCCTAAGCAGAGCAAGACGCTGCAGACACAATGGTACAATCAGATCCAGCACTGGATGCATGCAGACAGCATCCGAAGTGGCAGTGACCGCCGATTGTCGAGGAGGCTTTCTGATGGAGCTGAACACGCCGTCGGAGGGAGGAGGCTCTAGCCAACTGCGTGTAGTCCTCAGCATGCGTCGGCTCCACCGGACGACACTCAAGCAGCTTTGAGTCTAGCCGTCAGTCACCTGCACACCGATGTACACAAGCCGGTAGGACACAATAGAGCACAAGGAGAGATGTAAAAAAATCAACACTCCTCCATGACTCATAGGCGTAGGACACATGGAAGGGCAGTGACACACTCAGCAGACAGACTTCTCCAAGGCAAGGAGAGACGTCAGTAGGAACAAAGATTGCGACTCACAGACGCACACCGACCGAACTCACAACCTTCTTGAACGAGTCACGCTTTAATGCCTTGGTTAAGAAGTCAGCCAGCTGTCGTGCTATCTCAACCCACACAATGCTGACTCTACCGTCATGCAACAATGAATGCACATAGTGATATTCAACATTGATCTGCTTTGGGTGTGTGAGACATACCGTCATTGTAGGCGATGGCCATGGCACTCTCATTGTCACAATGCAACGTGATGGATGTGACAGACTGACGTAACTCAGACAACAGACAATGCAACCACACGCTCTAACATGTGCCTGAGCCAAGGGCCACGTACTCAGCCTCAGCAGTGTTTCATGCAATGCATCCCTGCTTGCCACTGCACCAGGACACAGCCATGCCGCCAACCAGAAGTATCCAGCGAATGTGGCTCTTGCCGTCTGGACTGCCGGCCCAGTCATTGTCGGTGTAGCCCATCGTGACCACAGACGGCTGTCGGTGGAACATGAGACCTCGTCGTGGAGTCGAGATGACAGAGCACAGCACTCCAATCGCGGCCTCAAAGTGGAGGTGACGTGGCTCCTAAGAGAACTGAGCTAGGAGGTTGACGATGAACGCAATATCTGGGCGTGTCGTCATCGCTAAGAACATCAGTAACCCGATGAATCACAGATGTGTGGTCATGTTAACTGGCTCCTCCACAACGGCTGGGTCAGACGTCTTTAGCTTCACCTGGCAATCCGGTGACATGGGTGAGGATGCACTGGACACGAGGGGCAGGTCCTCGGCCAAGCGAGTGGATAGAGTATGTATATAGGCAGCCTGGTGGACGTGTAGGATGCCCTGGGAGCAATCGTGCTCGAGCTCCATGCCGAAGACAACTCGGGCAGAACCGACATCCTTCATTTGGTAGGCGGTGTGCAGCAGGTCCTTGACAGACTGGATGGCAGCCATGTTTGGCGACACAATGAGAAGATTGTCGACGTAGACCAGGACAGCGGCAAAGGTCTGGCCTCTTGGGCTAATGAACAGTGCGGGGTCAATAGTGCTACGCAAGAGGCTATCGCAGAGGAGTGTGTGACTAATTTCCTGGTTCCAACACGGAGACAACTACTTCAGGCCATAGAGGGCCTTCCGCAGCCGCCAGACCTTCCCAGTGCCATCGTCGAAGCCTGGAAGCTACACCATGTAGAGCTCCTCTCCCTCCACCGAGCCATGAGGGAAAGCGTTGCTTACGTCCATCCGATGCAACTCACACCCGTACTAGGCAACCAGGCTAAAGAGCGCTCGGCTAATGGAGAATCGGCCGACTGGGGTAAAGATCTTGTTGTAATCAACGCCAGGGACCTGAGTAAATCCCTTGGCTGTGAGACGAGCCTTATACTTGTCCAAGGACCAGTCTGGTTTCCATTTACAACGGAAGACCCATTTGGCACCGATGGTTATCCGACCTGGAGGGAGATCAACGAGGTCATACACATGATGCTGTCGGATAGCAACCAGCTTGTCAGCGCAGGCAGCATCCAAGTGTGGAGCCTTGGGGGAGGCTTGAGCCTCGCGTAGGGTGGAAGGGTCCTCCAGGCGTGCCGTGGAGCGGACTGCAAGGGCGTGTACATCTCGAGCCCCAAGCAAGATGCGCATAAGTGCAGCCGCGACGGCATGCCGATGCTCGTGATAGAGCATGACGTAGCCCAGTGCGGAGCCCGGGTGGAGGCTTACAATGATGGCCGAAGTGGTTAGGCCGAGGGCCTTGGTGCCAGGGTCCCTACTCATTATCCTAGGAGTGGAAGAGACACGTGGGGCGACGGGGGGCCGAGTCGCCACAGGGCGCGGTGTGGCGGTCTGTGCACTCACTAATGGCATGGGTCAGAGGCTGTCGCCTAGGCTACGCCTTTAGCATGGTAAGGCAAGAGATGGTGCCAAGTGCGTGGTGCTGGAGGAGGCGGACAGGGCTGCTGGCGCAGAAGGGCTAGCGAACACAACAGGGACTACCGGCCCGGAGGGGCNGTGGAGCGGACTGCAAGGGCGTGTACATCTCGAGCCCCAAGCAAGATGCGCGTAAGTGCAGCCGCGATGGCATGCCAATGCTCGTGATAGAGCATGACGTAGTCCGGGTGGAGGTTTACAATGATGGCCGAAGTGGTTAGGCCGAGGGCCTTGGTGCCAGGGTCCCTACTCATTATCCTAGGAGTGGAAGAGACACGTGGGGCGACGGGGGGCCGAGTCGCCACAGGGCGCGGTGTGGCGGTCTGTGCACTCACTAATGGCATGGGTCAGAGGCTGTCGCCTAGGCTACGCCTTTAGCATGGTAAGGCAAGAGATGGTGCCAAGTGCGTGGTGCTGGAGGAGGCGGACAGGGCTGCTGGCGCAGAAGGGCTAGCGGACACAACAGGGACTACCGGCCCGGAGGGGCCACTGGACGCAGACGGATGTGTCGGCCCAGAGGGACCAGAAGACGCGGACGGGGCTGCCGGTCCGCAGAGACCAGCGGACGTGACTGGGGCTGCCGGCCCAGAGGGACCAGTGGTCTCAAACGGGGCTGCCGGCACGAAGGGGCCAGTGGATGGGACTTGGGCTGCTGGCCCGGAGGGACCAGTAGACTCGGACGGGGTTACCGGTGTGGAGGGGCTAGTGGACCCGACTAGGGCTGCCGTCCTGAAGGGACCAACAGACTCAGACGGGACTGCCGGCGCAAAGGGGCCAGCGGAAGCAACTGGGGCTACCGGCTCGGAGGGACCAGCGGATGTGTTACCCGGAAGCAGCAGGTTAGAGGACAGACTCACCACTCCCCCACGCGACGGGAGGGGCATCAATGAGCCGGAGCAAACGAGGTAACGGGGAAACAACTCTTTAAAGAAAAGGGCATCGCGACACTTGATGATGCCGTACTGGGAGGGTTCCCAGAAGCGCAAGGCTTTGGACTGATGGGAGACACCAAGGAAGGTGCAAGGACGTCCGCGCGGAGCGAGCTTGCCGTCCCGCTACGGGGCCGACAGCCACACAATGGCCATGTAACCCCAGACGCGAACCAGGCGAGGGTTAGCCCGCTAACCGTACCAGTGCTGGTACGGCGTAGACTGGCGCGGTAGAGGGCCATGGGGAATTCCGTTCCAGACCCACGTCATGTAGGCCATGGCTTCAAAGTAGAAGCTATCGAATAGGCCAGACTCGACCCGCATAGTGCGGAAAGCGTCAGCCATGGTGCGGTTCAACCGCTCGGAGACGCCGCTTTGGGCTGGCGTATAAGGGGCCGACGTCTCGTGGTGGATACTGCAGGAGGCGAGAAAATTCGTGGTCTCTCCCATATACTCGCCACCGCGATCAGAGTGAAAGCGGCGAAGAGACCGACCACACTCGCGTTCCCCACGGACAAGCTAGTCCTGAATGGCGGGAGCGACATCGCTCTTCTACCAAAGGCAGAAGACTCAACGATAGTGAGAGTAGTCATCAATGAGGGTGAGGACATAATGCCCATGCTCCCCGATGGACTCAGTAGGGAGAGGACCCATGACATCGGAATGGACTAGGTCTAGAGGGATGGATTCACGGGAGAAAGACTGAGGCTATGAGGACCAATGTATCTTGCTCTGAGCGCAATGAATGCACTCTAAAGGGCACGGCCAAGGGAAGGAGTCCGGGTCAAGGCCCTTGGCCGGCTGGGTGCAGAGCATGCTATTGATGGCAACAGAGTGGATGTGGTGAAGGCGGCAGTACAAGAGACGTATGTGCTGCGGTGAGGGTGTGCTGGTGACAAACACATGGCCTATGGTGGCCGACAAGGAGGTGACGGAGGGAACGGAGGACAGGGGAGGCACGTGCCACAGGTTGCCACAGGCCGTGGCATGTAGAACGACAGGACCGGACGGACGTAACGACACCATGCCAATGCCACTTGAGTGCAGAACGTCCATGCTCATGTGATCAACTGTTGTGACAGAAACAAGGCTGAGCTCAAGACCTGGGACAAAGAGGACATGAGTCACGAAGACATCACCAGCAAGACCACGGAAACAAACAACACCGACGACACAGAAAAGCAATACCTGTCCGAAGCCCGTTTGGACACCAGACACATTGCCAACAGGACCAAACATACTGAAGGCCTCACGAGAGGCCGTCATGTGATGTGTGGCCATGGAGTTGATGATCCAGGTCTCGGTAGGGTCCTGGACCGGAGTTGCCAGATCACTAACATTCACATGGCAGCACGCAAGAGACGCGTAAGCGGTGGACGGAGGCGCGAATCAAGACTGCCAATCCCCAAGCCATGCGACGTCATCACAAAGAGGGGCAGAAGAGATCACGGGAGACGATGAAACTGACGGGGAGCCAAGACACGGCCGTAGCTCAATCTCAGTCATGCACGGCAGTGCAGACGGGTAAGAGGTGACGCGACTCGCACTTCCCTAGGGGGCAGGGCGATGCAGGCCGAGCTGGAGTATGATGAACTACTCCAGCTAACGCTCACGGGTGGAAGGTCCAAGAGTGTAGACTGAATAAGGAGTGGCAGCCCCGGCGCATGGGTAGGAGGAGGACTGCACCGGTGATGGAAACAACAGTGCCGACGGCTGCGGATGATGCTGTTGCGGAGCTGGCAACTTCGGGACCAGTGTGGCTGTCGAAGGAGTGTAGCTGCTGGTCGGGGTGGAGGGATCAGGGCCGGCGACCGCTACAGCAGCAGAGACGAGACGACACTCACATTGGTGACGCATGGTAGCGATGACGCGTGCCTCATCCGTCGGCAACGGGCACGTGTACCACCCGTGTCCTAGCTGGCCAGAGTTGTGGCAGACCAAGCCACCACCACTGGACCCGGTCGGTTGCTGCTACTGCTGCTGACCCTTGCTCTTCTTGCCCTTGCGCCTCTTCTTCCATGACGACAAGGAGCTGGTGGATGTAGCTGCTGTGGGGGAAGCGACGACTACGGGATGACGGCAGGGGAGGCGAGGGCCTCTGTACGCTGGATGCGTGACTCTAGATAAGCTTCCTCAATCCTGAGGAAAAGCTTGTATGCCCAGGGCATGAGGGTGCCCTAGGCTGCCATGGTGGAGACGACGTCTTGAGTGTAGTGAAAAAAAATGTTGGCGTGCACGTCGGTGGTACCGCGCTTGATGGACAGGAGCGCGAACAAAGGGGGTGGAGCAGAGGTGCCTAGGCGACGGAGGATGTCCTCAGCCCGCTGCCAGTACGAGGTGACCGTCTCCGTCTCCCCCGTGTGCAGGGAGTTGAACTCTTGCACCAGACGGCTGGTCTCAACCTTGCTGGATAGGCGATGTGGACGGGTGAGGACGTGCCATGCGGCTGCAAGGTCTGGTGTCCCACCAGTGGTGAAATCGCCGAGGAAGGACTCTATGGCTAGGCGTGATGCCCGAGGAGCGACTGGGACAAGGGCGTGTACAATGTGACCAACATCATACAGCTGGTCTGCCTGTGTGGAGTCATACGGAAGAGTATAGTAGGCCCACAGGCCCTCACCCTGTGCCAAGATGCGGAAGCTAAGCTCCCTGCTTCGGAACTGTTCACCGGCCTGAAGCGGCGGGGGCGGGGTCTCAAAGTCCTTTTGCCTGCAGGCGGCACCCAGAGCGGGGCCAAGGACAGAGGACACTGTCTGTCGCTGGCGCTGGGTCTACTACTACGCCAAGTAATGCATGGCAGCAGACATAGCGGGACTGGCATGCCTAGGAGGAAGGAAGGACGACAGTGCACTGGTGTGTGTATGTGATGCTAGCGGCTGCAGTGTTGCAAGTTGATGCGTCAGTGCAACAAGCTGTTGCTGTATGGCGGCCAGTGGATCGGAGGAGCCGGCAAAGAAGCGTGTGGATTGATGCTGCTGCTACTGTTACTGTTGTTGCTGTTATTGCTGATGCTGCTACTGTAGCTACTGTAGGAAAGGGGGGCTAGGGATCCCCCAACAGAGGAGGACCCTCCCCACTAGGGTTGTCAGCCATAGTGTTTTGTTGACCTTCCTTCTTCCTTTTTTTTGTTTTTTATGCTGTTGATGTCAGTAGTAATGTCAGCACTGATGTCAGCCTAGGATGGTTGAAGTTAGCAACTACTATTACGTTATCTGCAGAGTTGCTGCTGTAGGTTTTTTTGGAGATATCAGTAGTGACGTCAGTAATGAAGTCAGCTGAGAATTGCCGACGTCAGCAGTAGCTATTGTTGGATCCGCTGCTGTGTCAGTTGCACGATGACTGCTGCTGTTGCTGCTGCTACCACTGTTGCTGCTACTGGTGGTCTATTACTGCAACTGCTAGTGCTGTTGCTGTTGCTACTACTACTACTGATGCGGCTGCTACTACAGCAGTGGCTGTTGTTACTACTGCAATTGCTACTGTTACGATTGCTACTACAGCAACAGTAGCTGCTGTTGTACCTGAGCTGTTGTGTGCTGTTGCGGCTACTGTGGCTACTGCAGCAGTCGTAGTGGTAGTTGCAGCCGCTGCAGAGCAACTTGTGGGATGGGGGGTTTTTCTTCTCTTCCTTTTTTCCCTGGTCATCACAACGATTAGCGAGCAGCGAGCAACATGCTTGCTTCTCGCTGCTCGCTGCTTGCTCAGGGGTGTGAGCAACAATTTTGCTGCTTGCAACTCGTTGCTCACTACAGGCAGCAACTACGAGCAGCTGCAGCTACAGATGCTCTTGTTGTGAGCTACAGTTGCTACTGTTGCAAGTAGCTGTAAGCCGCTGCTACAACTGCTGCTGCTAGCTGCTGCAGGCTGCTACTCGCTGCTATTCTTATTTACTGCTGCTACGTACTATTGCTGTTGCAAGTTATTGCTGCTGGCTGCTGCTGCTGCTTGCTGCTGCTGTTGTTGCTTCTTGCTATTGCTGTTGCAAGCTACCGCAAGCTATTGCTGCTACCGGCAACTGCTGTTGCGCACAGTTGCTGCTGGCTGCTGCTACCACTGCTCGTTTTTGCTGTTGCCGCTTGCAGCACGGTCACACTTGGTTGACGTCACGACCTGCGTCGTCGTCATTGTGCGTGACGTTGTAGGCCGCTCACCTCCTCGTGTCACGCGCTGGGGACAGTGTTGCCGAAACATTGAGCAGCATTTCCGCGGGCCCAATGGCCGTGTGGAACATTTTTACGCCGCCACCAGGCTGGTCAA
Source organism: Penium margaritaceum (assembly GCA_023375785.1). Lineage (NCBI taxonomy): Eukaryota > Viridiplantae > Streptophyta > Zygnematophyceae > Desmidiales > Peniaceae > Penium > Penium margaritaceum. Next base: position 94,662 of record SZWC01002660.1, read on the forward strand.
TACTGCCAAAAAAAATCTAGCAGCATTTTCCCTGCTTTGGAGCGTATGCGGGTCCGTCTACGTTGTCTGGCACATGTATGCCAGTCTTCTGCTGCTGCTGCTGTTGCGCTCTGGCTGTGATACCAAGCTAGAAATCCTAGGCAGCAAGTTGGGACAGCAGCGTTGTTGATACAGTGTACGGGCTTCCACGCTCATTGCTTAGTCTGCTGCCCCCTCAGTCTGCAGCTCTAGAGTCTAAGTCTGACTGCTCTGGGTTTGTTACTAAAAAATGTGCGTGCAAGTGTTAGCGCCCGAAAGTAGCTGAAAACTGGAAGTAACTGATTAGGAATCAAGAATAAGACACAATGAGAGACCCCTCCAAGAACTAGCCTCCCCCAGCTCTGTAGAGCTTGTTACTCAGTTCACGAGCCAATCAGAAAATAGCTTTATTTTTAGGCTCGTAGGTTTGCTCGGTGAGCCTTGCCAGGCGGCCGACTGCCCAAAACCCAGGCGTCATCCTTTTTGCCTGAAAACTAGACCATACCATAATACTGATGTTGCAAACGCAGTTGTGCGGTCAGAATTAGCAAGAAAATAACAGTGAGGAGTTATGGCTGCACAAACCTAGGCAATGCCTACAATTGTCCCTAGTGTCAACAGTGCCACGCTAGCATGAGATTTAGATCCTAAGCAGAGCAGGAAGCTACAGACGCAATGGTACAGTCAGATCCAACATTGGATGCATGCAGACAATATCCATAGTGGCAGTGATCGTCGACGGTCCAATCGCCAAGGAGGCCTGCCGATGGAGCTGAGCATGTCGCCAGAGGAAGGAGGCTCCAGCGAACTGCGTGTAGTCCTTAGTGTGTGTCGGCTCCACCGGACGTCACTCAAGTAGCGTCGATTCTCGCCGTCACTCATCTGCACGTCGATGTACACAAGCCGGAAGGACACAACAGAGCACAATGATAGATGTAAAATAACCAACAAACATGCGTACCATCGGGTCATAGTGGAGTGTTGTGATGTGAGTCGTCCTTTTCTGTTTGTACAGCTTACTGTGACCACTCTGCCGTTTCCATGCTTGTGCAGATCTCTGATGCAGATGCAGCTAGCGTCGGAGCACCGATGAGTAGTGGCTCCACCCACTGGCAACCGCCAGACAGCTGCCATGACATCCCGGGTGCTTGCCGGGGTGCTTTGTGGTTTTTCTGTAGATGTTAGGGTTTTCTCGATGGACTGGCTCTCGAGCCCGATTTGCATGTTTTACATGGTCTGTCCACCGATCGATGTTGGACTTGTGCTTGTGACTAGTCGTAGCATCCGACTCAAGATTTTCCATCTGTAGGTTCAGACGGTGTTGCGTTTGGATACATGTGTACAGAATCATGGCCAAGGTAGTGGTTTTGGGCCGGTTTCAGGACAATCTGACACTGTCGCGTGCGTCAACCGCCGTGCACCGTGGTAGTTATTTATGTTGCGTGCTTGTCAATTGTCATTTCTCTCTTCACTAGTAAGCTATTGAAGCTTATGAGACTTTGCACATCTCCTCAGCCTAATCCTTGCTATTCCTTGCACCCGCTTGCTTACTCGTGCGCCTGCTGAGTAGACAATGTTGCCAAGTCAGCAAAAACAAGGTTAGGAAGCTTCCTTCAAATTTCTCAGGCTCTAGTGGAGAAAATCTCCTGGGGCATTCCATTGGTGTCCCAAATGTTGTTGAGCAAGAAGGAAACGCTAGCAGCAAGTTGGGGCAGCAGCGTTGTTGATGCAGCGTACGGGCTTCCATGCTCGTTGCTTAAGTCTGCTGCCCTCTCAGTCTGCTGCTCTAGAGACTAAGTCTGGAAGCTCTGGATTTTTTACTCAGAAATGTGCACGCCAGTGTTAGCGCCAGAAAGCAGCTCGAAACTAAAAGTAACTGATTAGGAATGAAGAATGAGCAACAATGGGAGACCCCTCCAAGTTCTAGCTCCCCCCCACTAGTGTAGAACTTGTTACTCAGCTAACCAACCAATCAGAAAATAGTCTTAGACCTATTTTCCGGCAGGCACGGTTTTCTCGGTGAGCCCTACCAGACACCCGACAGCCCAAAACCCAGACATCGTCCGTTTTGCCTGAAAACTGGACCATACCATAATACCGACGCTGCGAACGCATTCGTGCGGTCAGAATAAGCAAGAAAAATAGCAGCAAAGAGTTACGGCTGCCCGAATCCAGGCAGTGCCTACGACAATCAGTGTTTCCAAACAGTGCCACACAGCAAGAGACATGGACCCTAGGCACAGCATGATGCTGCAAACACAATGGCACAACCAGAAACAACCCTGGGTGCATGTAGACAGCATCAACAGTGGTAGTGACCACCGGTGGCTCGACCGCCGAGGAGGCCTGCCAATGGAGCTGAGCGCGTTGCCGGAGGGAGGAGGCTCCAGCGAACTGTGAATGGGCCTCAGCATGCGTCGGCTCCACCGAACGACACACCACCAGCGTTGAGTCTCGACGTCATTCATCTGTACGCCGATGTACACAAGTCGGGAGGACACAACAGAGTACAATGAGAGATGCACGAAAACCAACACTCCCCCGTGACTCACAGGCATAGTGCACATGTGCGGGCAGAGACACAGTCAATAACCAGACTCCCCCAGGGCACGCAAAGACGCAGGTAGGGACAAAGAGATTCACTCACGGACGCACGCCAACCGAACTCACAGCCTTCTTGAACGAGTCACGCTTCAGTGCCTTGGTCAAGAAGTCAGCCAGCTGCCGTGCTCTCTCAACCCTCACGATGTTGATGTTGCCGTCATGCAACAACGAACGCACATAGTGATACTCAACGTTGATGTGCTTTGTGATGCACGCCGTCATTGTCGGCGATGGCCATGGCACTCTCATTGTCACAATGCAACGTGATGGATGCGACACATTGACGTAACTCGAACAACAGACGACGCAACCACACACTCTCACATGCGCCTAAGCGAAGAGACACGTACTCAGCCTCAGCAATGTTGCGTGCAATGCACCTCTGCTTGCCACTGCGCCAGGACACAGCTGTTTCGCCAATCAGAAAGATCTAGCCTCTGTGACTCTCACCGTCCGGACTACCGGCCCAATCACTGCCGATGTAGCCTATCACAACAACAGGCGGCTGGCGGTGGAACATGAAACCTCACCGAGGAGTCAAGACGGCATAGCGCAGTACTTAGATCGCGGCCTCGAAGTGGAGGTGACGCAGCTCCTGAGAAAACTGGGCCAGGAGGTTGACGGCGAATGCGATGTCTGGACGCATCGTCGTCGCCAGGAACATCAGTGATCCGATGACTCGTAGGTACGTGGTCACGTCAACTGGCTCCCCCACAACAGCTGGGTCAGGACTCTTCAGCTTCTCCAGGCCATCAGGAGACATGGGTGAAGATGCGCTCGGCACGAGTGGCAAGTCCTCCGCAAAGCGGGTAGACAGAGTCTGCACATAGGCATCCTGGTGGATGTGTAGGCCGCCCTGGGAGCGATTATGCTCGAGCTCCATGCCCAAGAAGACTCGGGCAGATCCGAGATCCTTCATTTGGTAGGCGGCGTGCAGCAAGTCCTTGACACACTGGATGGCAGCCGTGTCTGGCGACGCGATGAGGAGATCCTCAACGTAAACTAGAACAGCAGAAAAAGTCTGACCTCGCGGACGGTCAAAGAGTGCGGGGTCAGCATTGCTGCGATGGAGCCCGCCGCGAAGGAGCGTGCTGCTGATCTCCTGGTTCCAGTACTGAGGCGACTACTTCAGGCCATAGAGGGCCTTCCGCAACTGCCAGACTCTCCCAATGCCATCATCGAAGCCTGGGGACTGTACCATGTAGAGCTCCTCACCCTCCAGTGAGCCATGGAGAAAAGCGTTGCTCATGTCCATCTGATGCAGCTCCCACCCATGCTGGGCAACCAGGCTGAAGAGCGCCCGGCTAGTGGAGAACTGGCCAACTGGGACAAATATCTGGTCGTAGTCAACCCCAGTGATCTGGGCAATCCCCTTGGCTATGAGGCGGGTCTTGTACTTGTCCAAGGACTCGTCGGGCTTCCACTTCCGCCAAAAGACCCACTTGGCGCCGATGGCCTTCCGACTTGGAGGAAGTTCAATGAGGTCGTACACGTGGTGCTGTCGGATGGCAGTGAGCTCATCGGCGCATGCAACATCCCAGTGTGCAGCCTCAGGATAGGCTCGTGCCTCGCGCAGGGTGGTTGGGTCCTCCGAGGGTGCTGTGGAGCGCACTGAGAGAGCGTGTACATCTCGAGTTCTAGGTGGGATACGCGCGAGGGCAGCCACGACAGCGTGCCGATGCTCGTCATGAAGCATAGCGTAGTCCAATGCGGACGCCGGGTGAAGGTCTGCAATGATGGCCGGGGTGGTCAGGCAGAGGGCCTTGGTGCCTAGATCTCCACTCACGACCGTGGGAGTGGAGGAGACACGTGGAGCCACAAGGGGTCGAGGCGCCACGGAGCGCGGTGCGTCGGTCTGCGCGCTCACCGACGGCCTAGGTCGAAGGCTGCCACCTGGGCCACGTGTGTAACGGGGCAGGGCAGGAGATGGCACCGAGTCCGAGGGGCCAACAGAGGCGGACGGGGCTGCTGGCCCGGAGGGGCCAGCGGATGCAACCGGGGCTCCTGCCCGGAGAGGCCAGCGGATGCAACCGGGGCTGCAGACCCGGAGGGGCTAGTGGACGCGACTGGGGCTGTCGGGATGGAGGGGCCAGTGGACGCTACAGGGGCTGCCGGCCCGGAGGGGCCAGTGGATGCGACTGGGGCTGCTGCCCTGGAGGGGCCAGTGGACGCGACTGGGGCTGCTGGCCCGGAGGGGCCAGTGGACGTGAATGGGGCTGCCGGCCCGGAGGGGCCACTGGACGCGACTGGGGCTGTCGACTCGGAGGGACCAGTGGACGCGACGGGGGCTGCAGGCCCGGAGGGGCCAATGAACGCGACTGGGGCTACTGGCTCGGAGGGGCCAGTGGACGCGACTGGGACTGTTGGCCCGGAGGGGCCAGTGGATGCGACTGGGGCTGCTGGCCCGGAGGGGCAAGTGGACGCGACTGGGGCTGCCGGCCCGGAGGCGCCTGTGGACGCGACCGGGGCTACCAGCCTGGAAGGGCCAGTGAATGTGTCACCCGGACGCGGCAGGACGGAGAACGGACTCACCACTCCCCGACGCGACGGGATAGACACGGACGAGCCGGAGCGAATGAGGTCGCGGGGAAAGAGGTCCTCGAAGAAGAGGGCATCGCAGGACTCTACGATGCAGTGTCGGGATGGATCCCAGAAGCGCCAAGCCTTGGACTAACGGGAGACACCAAGGAAGGTGTAGGGACGTTCGCGAGGGGTGAGCTTACCGCCCTGCTCTGGGGCGGGCAGCCACATAATGGCCACGCAGCCCAAGACGCGAGCCGGGCGGAGGTCAGCGCGCTGACTGCACCAATGCAGGTACAGCATAGACTGGCAGAGAAGGGGACCGTGGGGAATCCGGTTCCAGACCCATGTCATGTAGGCCATGGCTTCAAAATAGAGGCCATCGGAGAGACCAGACTCGACCCGCATGGTGCGGACGGCGTCGGCCATGGTACGGTTCCACCGTTCGGAGACACCATTCTAGGCGGGCGTGTAAGGCACAAACGTCTCGTGGTGGATACCGTGGCAGGCAAGAAAGGTCATTGTCTCACCCATGTACTGACCACCGTGATCAGAGCAAAAGCGGTGAAGGGAGCGACCACACTCGCGCTCCGCAAGGACAAGCCAGTCCTGGATGGCTCGGGCGACATCGCTCTTCTGCCGAAGGCAGAAGACCTAGCGGTAGCAAGATTATTCGTCAGTGAGGGTGAGGACATAGCGGCTATGCTCTCCGACTGACTCGGTGGGGAGAGGGCCCATGACATCTACATGGACCAGGTCGAGAGGGGGGGATGCACGGGAGGAAGACAAAGGGTACGTAGACTGGTGCATCTTGCCCTGAACGCAATCAATGCACTCTGTGGGATACGGGAGAGGGAAAGTCTCCGGGTCAAGGCCCTTGGCCGGCTGGGTGCGGAGCACGCTATCTACGTCAGCAGAGTGGACGTGGCAAAGGCGGCGGTGCAAGAGGCGGGTGTGCTGAGGTGATAGCGTGCTATTGACAAACACATGGCCTGTGGCGGCCGACGTGGAGGAGACGGAAGGAGAAGAGGACAGACGAGGTACATGCCACAGGTTGCCACGAGCGGTGGCGTGCAGTACGACAAGAGCAGACGGACGCAACGACGCCGTGCCAACACCACGCGAGTCCACAACGTCCATGCTCACGCGGTCAAGGGCAGTGACGGACAGGAGGCTGAGCTCAAGACTTGGGACGAAGAGGACATCCGTCAGAAAGACATCACCGACAGGACCACGAAAACGAATGACACTGACACCGTGGACAGGCAACACCTGTCCGGAGCCCGTCCGGACACCGGAGACATCGCCAACAGGACCGAGCATTGTAAAGGCCTCACGGGAAGCCGTCATGTGATGCGTGGCCCCAGAGTCAATGATCCAGGTTTCAGCTATGTCCTAGACTGGGGTCGCCAGATCGCTAACGATCACATGGCAACAAGCAAGAGACGCGTACGCGGTGGAAGAGGATGCGAACCGAGACTGTCAATCATCAAGCCACACAACGTCAACAAAGGGGGTAGAGGAGAGCACGGGAGACGAAGAGAAAGACGAGGAAACGGGACACGACCGCAGCTCACTCTCAGTCATGCAGGGCTGGGTAGGAGAGCAAGAGGTGACACAACTCGCACTTCCCTAGGGGGGAGGGCGAGGCAGGCCGAGCTGGAGCGCGATGAACTGCTCTAGCTGACACTAATAAGAGGACGGCTTGGGAGTGTAGACCGAGTGCGGAGTGACGGCATCGGAGCCTCGGTAGGAGGAGGACTGTGCCGGTGAAGGAAACGGAGGCGCCGATGGCTGCGGATGGTGCTGCTGCGGCGCTAGTGTCTGATGGACTGGCGGAGCTGTCGGAGTGGTGGAGCTGGTGGACGAGGCCGAGGCGTGAGGGCCGGCGACAACTACGACTGTAGAGGCGAGACGGCGCTCCCGCTGGCGACACATGGTGGCGATGACACGCGCCTCGTCCGTCGAGAGAGGACACGTGTACCACCCGTATCCAGGCTGGCCACAGTTGTGGCAGACCGAGCCACCACTACAGGACCTGGTCGACGGTTGCTGCTACTGTTGCTGCATCTAACCCTTGCCTTTCTTGTCCCGATGCTTCTTCTTCCCTGACAACAATGAGGTAGCTGCGATGGGGGAAGCGACGGCCACGGAGGCGACGGCAGGGGAGGCGAAATCCTCCCTGCGTTGGAGTTGGGACTCCAGACGAGCTTCCTCAATCCAGAGGAAGAGCTCGTATGCCCAAGGCATGAGGGTGCCCTGGGCTGCCATGGTGGAGAGGACGTCCTGGGAGTAGTAGACGAAGACGTCCGTATACGCGTCCATGGCACCATGCTTGATGGCGAGGAGCGCGGCTAGAGGGGTTGGGGCAGAGGTGCCAAGGCATCAAACTGCGCCCAGCATCATACAACTGGTCGGCCTGGATGGGGTCATACGGGAGGGTACAGTATGCCCACAGGCCCTCAAACTGCGCCCAGATTTGGAAGCTGAGCTCCCAGCTCCGGAACTGCTCGCCGGCCTCAAGCGACGTGGGCAGCATCTTAAAGTCCTTCTGCCTGCGGCCGGCATCCAGAGTGGGGCTAAGGACGGAGGTCACTGTCTGCCGCTGGCGCTAAGTCTGCTACTACGCTAGGTAATGCGTGGCGGCGGACACAACGCGGCTGGCATGCCCTGGAGGAATGAATGGTGGCAGCGCACGAGTGGCAATCTGGGAGGCCAATGGCTGCAGCGCTACAAGCTGCTGCGTTAAGGCAGCGAGCTGTTGCTAAAGAGTAGCTAGGAGGTCAGGGTTGCCGCCAATGACGCCAAAGGACTGCTGCTACTGTTGCTGTTGCTCCTGTTGCTACTGCTGTTGCTGCTACTACTGCTGCTGCTCCTACTGCTGCTACTGTTACTGGTGCTGCTTCTTCTGCTGTTGCTGCTACAGCTACTGCTCTTGCTGCTGCTGTTGCAACTGCTGTAGCTGTTGCAGGAAAGGGGGGCTGGGAGTCCTCCCAATAGAGGAGGACCCCTTCTCAGATGGAGTGTTAGTCATAGTGGATTATGGTGCCTCTCTTCCCCCTTTTGTTTTGTCTCTTTTGTGTGCTGCTGATGTCAGCAGTGACATCAATCGAGGATGGTTGACGTCTATAGATGCTACTGCGGTGTGTGCAGGGCTACTGCTTTGTTTTTCTTTGTGTGTTGTTGATGATGTCAGCAGTGACATCGACAATGACATCAGCAGATGGCCGCTGACGTCAACTGCGCTTGATGTAGCCGCTGCAACGTGGTTGCAGCCGCTATTGCTGCTACTACTACTACTGATGTTGCTGCTGCTATTGTTGCTGCTGCTACGACTGCTGTTGCTGCTGCTATTGTTGCTGTTGTTGCTGTTGCTGATGTTGCTACTGCTGTTGCTGCTGCTCCTGCTGCTGCTGCTACTACTACGGCTGCTAGCGGGGTGGGGATCTTGTTTTTTACCATTCTTTTTGCTCATCACGACGAGCTCGCTGCTCGCTGCAGGCAATGAGCCACGAGCAGCGAGCTCGCTACTCGCTGCTCCCTGCTTGCTGCTCGCTACGAGCAACGAGCTCGTTGCCAGCAGCTCACTACTCGTAGCGAGCAGCGGGCTGCGGGCAGCTGTGGCTGCTCTTGCTACTGGCTGCCGTTGCAGCCGCTGCTACTGCTGTTGCTACTACAGCCGGCTGCTGCTGCTGCAAGCTGCTGCTATTGTCGGCTACTGCTCGCTGCTGCTCCTACTATGGGTTGCTGCTGTTGCGAGCTGCGGCTGCTGCCAGCTGCTGTTGTGTGCAGCTGCTGCTGTGTGCATCTGCTGCTGGCTGCTGCTACCACTACTCGCTGCTGTTGCAGGTTGCTATTACTGCTGCGGGCTGCTACTATCAGTCATACCTGGATGACGTCGCCGCGTGCGTCATCGACAGCAAGCGCCTGACGTGGCCTGCCGCTCACCTCCTTGAGTCAAGCGTGGGGGTCAGTGCTATCAAAAAAAAATCCGGCAGCATTTCCCCTGGCCCAGTGGTCGTGGGAAAACTTCTGACGCCACCACCAGGCGTGTCAATGGTGCCGGAAAAAATCCGGCAACATTTCCCCTACAGTGGCACGTATGGAGGTCCGCCGGCGTTGTCTGGCTCCTGTACGTCAGTCTTCTGCTGCTCCTGCTACGCTCTGGCTCTGATACCAAGAAGGAAATGCTATGCAGCAAGTTAGGACAGCAACATTGTTGATGTAGCGTACTGACTTCCACGCTCGTTGCTTAAGTCTGCTGCCCCCTCAGTCTACTGCTCTAAAGACTAAGTCTGGAAGCTCTGGATTTGTTACTCAGAAATGCATGCGCCAATGGCAGCGCAAGAAATCAGCTTGAAACTGAAAGTAACTGATTTGGAATGAAGAATGAGCAACAACAGGAGACCCCTCAAAATTTTAGCTCCATCCCGCTGGTGTAGAACTTGTTACTCAGCTAACCAGCCAATCAGAAAATAGCCCTAGACCTATTGTCTGGCAGGCACGGTTTTCTCGGTGAGCCCTGCCAGACGCCCGACAGCCCAAAACCGGGACGTCGTCCGTTTTGCCTGAAAGCTGGACCATACCATAATACAGACGGTGCAAACGCAGTCGTGTAGACAGAATTAGCTAGGAAAATAGGAGCAAAGAGTTACAGCTGCCCGAACCCAGGCAGTGCCTACGACAGTCAGTGTTGCCAAACAGTGCCACATAGCAAGAGACATGGACCCTAGGCACAGCATGATGCTGTAGACGCAATGGCACAACCAGAAACAACGCTGGGTGCATGTAGACAGCATCTGCAGTGGTAGTGACCACAGGCGGCCCGACCGCCAAGGAGGCCTGCCGATGGAGGTGAGCGCGTCGCCGGAGGGAGGAGGCTCCAGCGAACTGTGAATGGGCCTCAGCGTGCGTCGGCTCCACCGAACGACACTCCAGCACCGTCGAGTCTCGCCGTCATTCATCTGCATGCTGATGTACACAAGCTGGGAGGACACAACAGAGTACAATGAGAGATGCACGAAAACCAAAAGAGCATTGCAAAGTGATGTAATTTTTAAAGATTGGTTAATAACAAGGATGCAAGGCTGCACGCAAGACGTGCATGGGTTATGAAGTACGGTCTACATGCGTATAAAATGAATTAAGAAGAAAAAAAAGAGATGGAATCAAAAATGAAAATCGATACAAGATTTTTTACAAGTTTTTTGTTGGCTAGATGATGGAAGAATAAAAAACCATTTAATTTGTACATCTATTGAACCACGGAGATATAGAAGCTTCTGATGCTGTAACGGGCTGAGTATCCACCTCTTGCTCTGAAGTCGTCGTCGGAGTTCGCCGAATGGCGTTCTCAGTCCGCGTCAGGGGTTTACCCCCTAAGGGGTAATCGTCATCAACGACCCAGAGCAGGGAGACTCGAATATTTCGAGTCTCCGGAGGCCCATTTCCGTTTTTAACCAAAACCCCTAGTTTTGGGACCCAAACCGGGGGTTTTTACCTTGAACTCGTGTGTTCTCACGAGTTATCTTGTTTATTTTGTATCGAAGTTCGTCGTAAACGAACTTCGATTTACATTTTGCCGTTCTGGCGTGAAATCGTCGCGTGCGAGGCACGCTGGCAATTTCGCGCCAGCTCTCTCGACCTCACCCTCGCTCCCCCTATAATTCATCCTTGCTTCCTCGTTTGCAAGGAGGGCGAGGGGGGGCAAGGGCACGAGGCCACGAGGCCTCGCCCTCAAGGCCCTCGTGGTCCCTCAGCCGCCGATCAGGCTGAGGCCGCGATCGGTGGCTGGCGGCTGGCCGGCCGGTGGCCGGCCGGTCGCTTGGCCGACCGCCGGCCGTCCAGCCGGCCGGCAACGAGCTGCCCGACGGCCAGCACTTTGCTGGCCGCCGGCCAGCCCTCGCTGACGCGAGAGGTGGTGCGCAACCACCCCTTGCTTCAGCAAGGAGGGAGGGCCGAAACGGCCCTCCCGCTACATTCCTCCCCACTTATTAGGAACCGTCCCGGTTCATGAACAACAAGTAGGATGGTCAGTCAGTGAGTCATCATCATTGTGAAAGAATTAATAATTTCAATCACCAGCTAAACATGAACACGTGCATGGTACTTATACCTAAGCTGCAGCTTGTAGGTCAGCACGGCTAGCGGCCTCTCCCCTTTAGGCTGGAGCGTCCGCGCGACAACCATGTTGGGCGTCCCCAACCTCCTATGGTCGCTGTCCATGAATGCTACCGTGTGGGAATGTTGTTCACTTTTTCCGCATTCAGATGGTATCTCCTGCCACGCGTCCATGTGTGCGAGCTGCAAGCTCGCTCCAAAACTCGTTGACCACCCTTGTGGACAACCGAGATTCGGGCTCCCATGAATTATGTTCAGGTCCACAACCGGCCGAATGAACGAGGTACTCCCTGACAACGCGCGATCGAAGAGTACGCTCTCGGTGCTGGAGTAGGCGAAGGACCTCGTATTGGCCGTCGGCAGCAAGGACTGCTGGCGGTGGCTGAATGGTTTCGTCTGACGTGTATGGAGCCAGCAGGCTCACATGAAACACGTCATGTATCTTCATACTCGGTGGAAGTAGCAATCGGTATGCCACCGGCCCGATGCGTGCCACAATGGGAAACGGCCGAATCCACTTCGGTGGAAGTTTTCTTGCCCCTGGCGACTTCAGCCAAAGGTTTTAAGTGCTAAGCAACACTTTGTCACCGATGTCAAACGAGACCTCCCGGTGACCTTTGTCGGTATATTCCTTTTGTCACTGCCGAGCGGCTTGAAGGTGACCCTTCGCCTCTTGTAACAAGGAGTCGATGCGCTCGGCAAAAGGCTTGAGCGGAAGGAACCTGCCCTCCTGTACTCCCACTCTTCACCAATGAAGAGGGTACCACTGGATACCGACCACTGTTCAACATGAACGGTGTGAACTGTGTGGACTCGTTCACTGAGTTGTTCACCGCAAACTCTACCGGTGCTAGGAATTTGTCCCAATCATGCATGGAAGGTTCCACGTACATGCGGAGCATCTCCTCCAGAGTTCGATTCATGCGCTCTGTTTGTCCGTCAGTTTGAGGGTGAAATGCTGTCGACATTTGCGACTCATTGCCGAAGTACTCGTGCATCTTTTGCCAGAACTTACTAGCAAATTTTCGATCTCGATCAGAGATAATGTGCAACGGCAAGCTGTAGTACTTTACGACACCCTCAAAGAAGAGACGAGCGGTCTCCTCTACGTTCACGTCAGTGGTTGTAGGAATGAAGTGTATCATCTTCGTCAAAAGATCCACAACCACTAGTATTGCATCGTGGCCATGGGCCATGTCCGGAAGACCAGTAATAAAGTCCATGCTGACGCACTCCCATGGAGTCCCAGGAATGGGAAGCTGTTGGAGGAGTCCAGCAGACTTCTTGTTACTAGCCTTATTCTGAAGACATGGGTCGCATGTCATGCAATACTTACGGACATCGACACTCCATCCTGGCCACCAATAGTGGTCCGAGAGTTCCTGTCCGGTCTTTCAGGGTCCCACATGACCTGCGACCGGCGGGTCGTGGAACTGGGAGATAACCTTTGCTCGAAGGTCTCCCGAGTTTGACACAACAACTTGTTCTCCGTGCCAGTAGATTCCTGCGGCCTCCACCAAGCCGTGCTTGTCCAGATTTCAAGAGTCTTGAAACCAAGAAGCCACACAGTATCCCATCCGGATCCTGTTTACAAAACCGTTGTAATGGATAATCTCTCGTGGTGGTTGCCGCAGAGGTGCAGGGGGATCTGGTGATTGTACTGTTGCTGTTACAATGGCCATAAAACACCCACTAACCTCGGTGGTTGCTTTAATTTCCACAGGCTGTCGGCTTAGTGGATCGGCCACATTGATGCGTCCTGGTCGATATTCTCATATGAACGAGAATCGGCTCAGGTATTCGCTCCAACGCGTATGTCGTCTTGACAGGTTCGTTTGCGTTTGGAAAAACACCAATGGATTATGTTCGGTCACGACCGTCACACCCCCTTCCGCACCCTCGAGGTAGCAACGCCACATCTTGAAAGCGTGTACTACCGCGAGGAGCTCTTGATCCCCAGTCGTGTATCGCGTTTCCGCAGGAATGAGCTTCCGGCTCTCATACGCAACTGGGTGACCGTTCTGCATAAGGACGGATCTGAGTCCTACTACCGACGCATCACATCGAACCTCCCACGGTTGCGATGGATCCGGAAGAGCTAGGACGGGCGCCGTGGATAGGAGCTCTTTGACTTTGAGAAAAGCGTTCTTGCAATCAGGTGTCCATTCCCAATGCACGTCTTTTCGCGTGAGCCTGGTTAGCGGTGCTACCAGGGTCCAATACACTTGCATAAACCATCGAAAGTAGTTTGCAAGGCCGAGGAAAGACCGAATCTGCCCAACATTCTCGGGACGTGGCCAGTCCACAACGGCTTGGACCTTTCGTGGGTCAACACGGATGCTGTCCTTGCCGACGATGTGTCCAAGGTATTCGAACTCATCTTGTGCAAAATTGCACTTGCTCACTTTCGCATAGAACTTCTGTTCCCGAAGGATTGCGAGAACTTTGCGTAGATGTTCTATGTGCTCTTCCATTGATTTGGAGAAAATCAGGATGTCATCAAGGTAAACCAAGACAAACTGTCTGAGTTTCTTGGAGAACGTTCGGTTCCTTTCTCCTTGGAAGATTGCCGGGACTTCTGTAAGCCCGAAGCATAACACTCGGAACTGATAGTGTCCCATGTGCTTTCAAAACGTGGTTTTGGGCAAATCATCTTCCGTGATGCGGATTTGATGGTACCCTTGAGACAAATCCAAGGACGAAAACACTTTTGCGCCTTGGAGTTGGTCAAAAAGGTCCTCAATCCGCGGTAAGGGGAATCAATTTTTCACCGTCAGCTTGTTCAACGTCCGGTAATCCACGCACATGCGTAAACCATCGTCCTTTTTGTTCACAAAAAGGATCGGCGCCCCGTACGGCGAGCTACTGGGTTCGATCCACCCTTTTGCAAGGTACTATTTGATTTGGCGTTCGGCCTCTCGCCTTTCTGCTAGACTAAGGCGATACATGGGTCTGAACAGAGGATTCGCCTCCGGTTGCAGCGGAATTGTGTGGCCCATGTGTCTTTCTGGTGGAAGCCCAGCCGGTGGGTCTTGGAATACATCCGAGAACTCTGCCAATAGAGATTTGATCTCTTGTGGCATGTCTTCCTTCACGTCTTCCTCCACTTTCTGCAGCTGAGCCAAGAAGTATCGACAACCTTCTCAAATAAGTCTCTTGACCTGCATCGCAGACAAGCTGGCATGGACTTTGAGTCTGATCGGTGATAATTCCGTACTCGGAATCAACGTAAAGCGGCGCTGTCCTTTTTGGAGGATCAAACGCTTTGATTCAAAGCACATTAGAGCCTTGTTCTCACGGAGCCAGGGATCGCCGAGCACCATGTTAAACGGGTCAAGAAGGTTGAGTACCTTCAACGTGACACTCTGTGTGTTCCCTTGAATGCAAATTTTCGCTTTACAAGTACCGATCATGGGTACCGTACGGTTGTCACCGACAACAACTGCACCATTCGATGGCTCGTACATCAGGCCAACCTGTCAGGTAAATCCAAGGCTAAAATAAGAGTCGTCTCCTCCAGTGTCAGCAAGTACGTTCACAGGAGCACCAGCTAGGTGTCCTTTCAACTGCATCGTCATGTTGCCTCCACTATTTTGAGTGAACAGGCTCGGCGACGGCAAGCCGAGTTTGTGATAAACACGAAATCTGTACGACAGCCATCGCAACTCCCATGATTCACCCACTCGAGTCCACATCTTGTGGGCACGTGTGAATTCAACTAGCACCTTCCAGTCTTTAAATTTGATAGGGTCGCAATCGTCGACTAAAGGTATTGCAAACATGATTGAACTCATTGCTTTGAGGGCGTTTGCTTCAATCACTGTGTCACAAAACTCTTGCACGGTGGTCGGTGTGGCCACCACTAAGCATGTATGATCATGCATCGCGTCCAGAGATGTAAGGTTTAGTGGGCAACGTCGGTCAGCAAGTGTAGAATGCGGTTCAAAAAGAGGAGAGAAGACAACAGAGAGATTTGAACTCGTCAAAAACTCAAATTGTTTAACATCCTCATCTGAAAACATGAACCCATACTCGTGATCTAGTTTTACCCCTGAGTGGTCCCCACTAACGTCACTCAGGGATGGGGAAAACCCGTCCCACGGCACTGTCTGTTACCATGGCCGGGCCCATTGCCGCGACCGCGACCCTGTCCACAGCCTTGTCCGCGGCCTCCTGCTGCACCATCCCCACGAGGTGCTACTATTGCAGCTAACGCCGCGGCCTCTTGTCCACCACCAGCAGCCTCAGGGCACTGAGCCCTAAAGTGGCCCGGCTGCATGCAGTTGTGGCAGAGCCCTTCGCGGAAGGATGTGTTGCGACGCTCACGCGCCGCATGTAGCTCGTCATTCTTGTAGCTGCGCTTGTTGTTGGGGCCCTTGTATCCACCAGCCTTCTTGGCTGGAGGGTTTGTAGGTTGCTTGCCCTTGGCCCCGCCTCGCTGTCCAGCTGACCCACCAGCCCCTGCAGCGTCTATGCGCATGTTGCGGCCTTGCTGTGTACGCGCGTTCGGCCATGCATCAGAGTAGTGCTTCGGGTTCGCCGAATACACTTCGCTCATGTAGTCGCGCAACGCCATCTAGCTTGTCCAAGCTTGGCCAGTGGCTGTCGTGGTGAACTTGTCCTTCAGCTTCTCGCTGGCGAGACCATCATGCAAGTACTCCAACAGCATGCACTCCGGGTACTTGAAGTTTTGAGTCCCATCGCCCTCGGTGCAGCTTTCGGCTTCCTCCACGAGTGCGACGAACTCGCTCAAGTAGGATTCGAGCGAGCTGCTCAGCTGCCTGAAGTCCTTGATCTTGTGGAAAGCGCGCTGCGCCTCCTCACGTTGGGTGCACTTCTTGCGCATGATCGCGTAGAAGGCCTCCCACGGCATGGGCTGCCACTCGAGGTACGGCTGCTGCGCAGTCCACTCCTTGACCACATACTTGAAGAGTTTGTCTTCAAGCCACGTCATGGCAAGGTTGCCCCACTGGCTGAGTGGAGCCTTGTGGACACGTAGAACGTGCTCCATGCGGTTCAGCCAGTCGGTCAACTTCACGCCCTTCCAGAAGATCTCCACACTGTGGAGGAAGGACGTGTTCATGACCGGCCCCGAAGTCGTCGAGGTTGGAAAGTCATCGCTGCCACCGGCAGTGGCATCCGCAGCTGCGACACGCTGCGCTTGCTGCTGCATCTGCACCTATGTCACGCTCTGCAACGCCTTGTCGAGGTCGTTGCCTCGGCGGCTTGCCTCATGGGCGGCCAGGCGCTGCAGCTTGCGATCACGGTCAAGGAGTTCCACCTTTCGGAGGAGACTGTCGTCGGCGACGAAGCTCGAGTGGGAGCTGCCTTGCCCCATTGCGGCCGCATCGTAGGAAGGGGGGTCCGCCCCCATTCCTCCGAGGGGTGCCGTATCCCCACCGTCAGTGGTGATCCTGAGTCGGCCTGCCGCCTCAGCAGCAAAATCCGCGAGCCTACGACGGTCCTCGCGAATTGCCTTCGCGGCGTCGTCGTCCGGCTCGTTCTCGCGGGAACTTCCCGTGTGACCGCTTTCAGCGCCCTTGCTGCTCTCGGCAGTCTCGCTGCCATCGACAGCTTTAGGTGACGTGGCGGGCGTCTTATTTTTCTCGAGCAATCGGCTCGAGTTCACCGCACGACGATGACGATGGTCGCGATCCTCATCGCCTTCGCCATCGTCGGCGTCGTGCTCTTCGTCGGGGTCCCCTTCTAGGAGATCCTCCTCCATTGGGTCGTCCGTCACGTGAGGATCGTCCACGTGTGCGTCGACGTGCTCGTCGAGCACTTTTTCGGCCTCCGCACACTTCTCGGTGTCGCCGAGGTTGGCGTCGGTTGCCTTAGGTGGTGCGGTGGCCTTAGGCGGTACGGTTGCCTTAGGCGGCACGGTTGCCTTAGGCGGTACGGTTGCCTTTGGATTGGCAACCGTGCTCACGGAGGCGGCTCCCAAGATTTGAAGTCCGCCAAGAGCTCGTGGTGAGGCAATCACCACCTTTCCCTTGTTTGTCTTGGACGGTCCGGCACTTGCCATCTCGTTGTTTGTGCAACTAGCACGTGAAGGTCGTTGTGATGATCACCCCACAACGATGAGGAATCGCCTCCTAAGACGTTGCTCTCACGATTGGTGAGGCAATTATAAAAAAAAATCTATTTTCCTAGGCCACCATGTCGGCACAAAGTCCTGGGTTTAGAAACTAGTCCTCCTAAGCCGTGACTCACGGCACTTGGTAGCAACTAGGATATAGAAAAACAGAAAATAACAATACAAGGGAGTAACAAGAAGTGTGAGTACCGCTCACAAAACTAGGACAAAAAACAAGAAAACAAGCAAGTATAAAGTCAAGAACGAAAAGACCATTTTGCTTCTTGTCTTCTTGTCTTCTGGTCTTCCTTGGCCTCTTCTTGCGTCTTCTTGGCACGTCCCGCGCCCCTTGGTGGCGTCCTCCTTGAGCCGGCGGCGTTGGGGGAGCCGCCAAAAGTCCCCAACGTGTCGTCCTCCCTCTTTTTAGGGCTTCATCAAGCTTTGAGAGCCCCTGGCCTTGGAAAGAAGCACTGTCCCAATTTTTGGTTGAAGGAGGAAGGAGGGAACCTTGAAAAGAGGGGAAAACTTGGTGGTTTGGGGATGGGTACTCCGCACCCCGTCCCACAAAATTCCCTTAGGTCTGCCGGCTGCTTGTAGCTGCCGGCGGCGTTTTATCTACGTCGTAGCCACCGTTTCCGTTGAACTCTTGGTCGCGAGGGTCGTCTGGCTCTAAGAACCACTGTAACGGGCTGAGTCTCCAGCTCCTGCTCTGAAGTCGTCGTCGGAGTTCGCCGAATGGCGTTCTCAGTCCGCGTCAGGGGTTTACCCCCTTCGCAGGACTGAGGGGCAATCGTCATCAACGACCCAGAGCAGGGAGACTCGAATATTTCGAGTCTCCGGACGCCCATTTCTGTTTTTAACCAAACCCCTGGTTTTGGGACCCAAACCGGGGGTTTTTACCTCGAACTCGTGTGTTCGCACGAGTTATTTTGTTTATTATATGTCGAAGTTCGTCGTAAACGAACTTCGATTTACGTTTTGCCGTTCTGGCGTGAAATCGTCGCGTGCGAGGCACGCTGGCGATTTCGCGCCAGCTCTCTTGACCTCACCCTCGCTCCCCCTATCCCTCGTCCTCGCTTGCTCGTTTGCAAGGAGGACGAGGGGGGGCGAGGGCACGAGGCCACGAGGCCTCGCCCTCGAGGCCCTCGTGGCCCCTCAGCCGCCGATCGGGCTGAGGCCGCGATCGGCGGCTGGCGGCTGGCCGGCCGGTGGCAGGCCGGTCGCTTGGCCGGCCGCCGGCCGGCAGCGAGCTGGCCGGCGGCCAGCGAAGTGCTGGCCGCCGGCCAGCCCTCGCTGACGCAAGGGGTGGTGCGCAACCACCTCTCGCTTCAGCGAGGAGGGAGGGCCAAAACGGCCCTCCCGCTACACATGCATTTCAAATAAATAATAACATAGCTTAAATATGATACGTAAAATTTTTCATCGTGTATATGCAATTATATGTGTAATCATGTGTTTCTTTAGTGAATTGTCAGGGGTTGAAACGTTCCTTGTACTAGTGGTTTTGATGCGAACTATTTCATTTTCATGTCGGGCGGAATGACCATATACCCCTCGTTTGGGACAAAAAGCCCGATCCCCCCCTCGCTCGGAACAATAAGTCCCATCCGCCCCTATGTCGGAACAATAAGCCTGATCCGCCCCTACGTCGGAATTATAAGCCTAATCCGCCCCTTCTACACAGACGCGAGGTTGCAAGCGTAAAAAAACCAACAATATACATCCCTCGTTTGTCAAAAGATAGCATGTCGACGTCGCATGCATGCGGCGTCGACATGCTGACGTCACGTTTTTTTTACCCAATCATCACAAACTAGTTGATGGAAGGGTTTGTAATTTTTCGTAAGTGGTTTGTAAGAAGTTTGCATGGGGGGTCCAAGACTCCCCATGTGTTGAAGGGGAACATGCTAAGCCTCGTTGCTACGTGGCCCAGCAGGTGCCCGCGCAAAAATAAACCCTAAAACCTCGGGTGTAATTAGGGGGTGGGTTACTCTATAGTTTGTACATCAACTGAGGGCATAAAGTTGAGAAAAATATAAAGTAAAACAAACACGGATTTTTGACCCCCCATTCATGGAGGTGTGATTCCTACGGACGCCCGTCCACCGTAATCCCCAGCGAAGTCCCCCCCCCTCCTCCCCCACCTGAAAGGCAGCTCCTAGCGATGCTGTTGCTAACGTGGCAGTACAAGCCAGTCAGCTCACTCACAAACACACACAGGTGTAGGTGAGAACAGCAAGGGGTTGGTTAGGGACACAAACACAAGTATCAGAAGCTGCAAATGTTGAAATGTGCAGAGAGAAAATGACAACTGAGGTCTGGGCAACCTAAATAGCGTCATGGTCCTAGTGCACACACACACGGCACACAAGGGCGTTATTTTCTAGCAGGACAAAACAGTGGCAAAAACACAGCTTTGGCCATAATTCCCTGCAGACACGTCAGAACGACGAGTCGTTTGAACCAGAACGGCCGCACCAACGAGATCTACGTCCTCATAGGCTGCACGCTTGTGCTGTGACACATCACGAATCTAGAAAATACGGAAGTCTTCTGGGCGCCCGTCGCCGCCGGCCGCCAGCCTTCTGCCACCTTCGCCAATCTCAGGGATCTGCACGTGAATGGACATGAGCCGAGGGGTCACCGTAAGCTGTGTACGACACACATAACAACACTCCCCCATGACCGGAGGGCAAAACACGTCCATGCACATGCAGGCACTGAAGCTGTACAGAGCAAGACGCGCACAGCCGCTGCAGGCAGTAGTCACACCACATGCAAGGTGGCACATGAGGAATCAACCTGCAACAGGGATGGGGCAGAGTCCAACGGAACGAGTGGCCGCATGAAACTTCGAACGACCCAGAGCCTTGGTCAGGAAATCCGCGCACTGCCTGTCAGTGCTCACGTGGATGACTCGGATCTCACCACGATCAACCAGATCACGCACAAAGTGGTGCTTGACATTGATGTGTTTTGTGCGGGCATGGAACACACCTGAGTCCTTGGCGATGGCCTCCGCGCTCATGTTGTCACACTGGAGGACCACGGGGGGAATGGACTGACGTAGCTCACGGAACAGACGGACGAGCCAGACACATTCTGCTGCACCGGCGCCTAGGGCAACATACTCAGCCTCAGCGGTGCTGCGTGCGATGCAGCCCTGCTTCCCACTTCGCCATGACACTACAGTGCCTCCAACGAGAAAGATGTAGCAGGTGTGGCTCTTGCCATCTGGACTCCACGCCCAATCACTGTCTGTGTACCCATCGAGCACAATTAACACCTGCTCATGAAAGCACAGACCGAAGCGTGCGGTGGACAGAATGTAGCGCACACACCGGACTGCGGCCTCCAGTGTTCACTGGCGTGGAGCCTGCGAGAACTGGGTGAGCAGATTGACAGTGAAGGCAATTTCAGGCCGCGTCGTGGTGGCCAAGTACATGAGTGAGCCGATGACTCGTAGGTACAGGGTCACATCGACTGGCTCCCCCAGGTCAGCTGGGTCATCCACCTTCAGGGCGGACTGCCCCTCAGGGGTCATGGGCGTGGAGGCCGTGCGAACGGCTGCAAGGAGGTTGGCAAAGCGCTCCCCCACAGTCTCCGCGTAGCGTCCCTGATGGACACGGAGTGTGCGGCGGACACGGTCGCGCACGATCTCCATCCCCAAAAAAACAGAGGCCTCACCAAGGTCTTTCATCTTGTAGGCCGAGGTGAGAACGGCCTTGGCAGCATTCACTACTTCCAGGTCGGGCGAGGCGATCAGAAGATCGTCCACGTAGACGAGGATGGCAGCAAGCGGTGATGGGGACTGTGAGATAAACAAAGATGGGTCAGCATCGCTCTGAACGTACCCAGCTCTTCTCAGCGTGCTGGTGATCTCCTGCTTCCAGCAGCGAGGTGACTGTTTCAGGTCGTACAAGGCCTTCCGCAGCCGGTACACATGACCGGTACCATCCTCGAAGCCAGGAGGCTGGACCATGTAGATTTCCTCCTCAAGGTCCCCGTTCAGGAACGCGTTGTTGACATCCATCTGGTGGAGTTCCCAATCGTGCTGTGCCACCTGGCTCAACAGAGTGAGCGTGGTCGTCATTCGACCAACAGGAGCAAAAGTCTCGGTGTAGTCCACGCCTCGGACCTGAGAGAAGCCTTTTGCTGTCAGGCGCGCTTTGTAGCGTTCCACGGTGTTGTCTAGTTTTAGCTTTTTGCGGAGAACCCAATTGGCCTTGATAGCCTTGCGGTTCTTTGGCAAGTCCACCAGCTCAAAGACGCCATGCTCCCGAATGGCATCTAGCTCAGCCTGGCAGGCAGCGCGCCACTGCTCAGTGTCTGGGGCTAACAAGGCCTCTGGTAGGCTTGTGGGATCGGGAGACAGCACTGGCGCACTACGTGTAGCCAGGGCATACGCCGCACAGGGAGGGTCGACCGTCACCATGGACTCAGCGCCGTCACGAGCAAGACCGCGCTCATGAGCAAGTAGTGCCGCACCAGTGGCACAGCCGGGGTGAACCTCAGCAAGGCCGTGAGCACTCAGGCCAAGGGCTTTTGTGCCCGGATCACCGCTGACGACGCAGCGCGTGGGGCGAGGGCGGAGACGTCCACCGGGTGCCCGTGTGTAGGGGTCCAACGGGGCAGGAGCAGTGGGCGCTACTGACTCACATGCCGGTGTGGACCGCACGGCAGGCACGTCACTCAAGGCTGGCGTGGCCTCCACAGCTGGGGACTGGCCTATGGCAGGCGCAGGCGCGTCTACGGTCGGAGACAAGGACAGCTCAGAGCCTGACGCGGATGCGGACGCAAGGTCAGATGGAGCCTCAGACGCGGAAGCAGACGCGGGATCAGGCAGAGCCGGAGACGCTGAGGTAGACTCGGACGCAGACTCGGACACGGGCGAGAGTGGAGAGTCGGGGGAAGAGGAGCGAGCTCCAGTCGGGGCGAGGCTGGGGGTGTCAGTGGGCACAACCGCTGGAGGCAGCCCCGGGGGTTCCGGCGATGGAGTGACCGCACTGGACGGGGGCACTGTGCCAATCGGGCCAGGAGCCTCCCCCACACGACGGGGACCGGAGCACCCAGGGGCATGAGCAGCACGCAGAGCGTGGATGCGAGCAAGGTCGCAGAAGGCGAGGTGCTCAAAGAAGAGAGCATCACGGGACTCCACGATGCGGCGGTGCTCAGGGTCCCAGAACCGCCAGGCCTTCGACCGCGGGGCGACGCCAACGAAGGCGCAGAGACGGCCCCGTGGAGAGAGCTTGCTCCCCTGCTGCTCTGGCGTGAACTAGACGCAGGCAAGGGAGCCCCAGACACGGGCCAAGTGCAGGTCCGCGCGACGTCTGTACCACAATTCGTAGGGCGTGCGGTGACCTGGGAGGGTACCGTGGGGATTGCGGTTCCAGACCCAGGTCATGTATGCCATGCCCTCGAAGGCAAAGGCCTCAGGCATGGCACTATCGGCGCGCATGGCGCGGACCGCATCCTCCATGGTGCGGTTCCAGCGCTCGGAGACACCGTTCTGCTGGGGGATGGCGGGAGCAGAGAGGTTGTGGAAGACACCAAGCTCGGTGAAGGAGCGAGCCATGTCACCGAGGTACTCGCCGCCGCGGTCCGAGCGAAAGGTCTGAAGGCGGTGGGGAGACTGGCGTTCGGCCATGACCAACCAAATGCGGACCGCAATGGTTGCATCGCTCTTCTGACGCAGGCTGTAGACCCAGCGCATGCGCGTGAAGTCATCAGTCAACGTCAGGATGTAGCGACCGTGGTCCTCCTGGAACTCGACAGGGAGGGGGCCCATGAGGTCGGAATGGACAAGCTCCAGGGGCTGACGAGCCCTGGAGACAGACGTAGGATAAGTGGACCGGTGCATTTTTCCCTCAGCACAGGCCAGACAGTCGGTCGTGGGCGGCGCCGCGAAGGACGCTGCATCAAGACCGAGAGCAGGTTGAGTGCGGATCAGCCTATCGACAGCCCCCAGGTGCACATGACAAAGACGTCGATGCAGGAGGCGGTGGTGCTCCGGTGACAGAGCACCAGCGACGAAAACACAGGCAGCGGAAGAGGGAGGCAAAGGAGGTGCACTCGCAGAAGACCCAGCGTTGTGGTACAGATCATCGACGACCGTCCCACTGAGGACGGTCTCCTCGGTGTCGCGCACAAAGATGCGAGCATCGGCAGCTGTGTGCGTGACAGCGAGGCCCATCTTGGTGCACGCACGGACCGACAGCAGGCTGAGTTCCAGATCAGGTACAAATAGGACGTCGGAGATGTATACGGGACCAGCGGGCCCGGTGAACTGCACAACCCCAACACCCTGGACAGGGACCTCATGGCCAGCTGTAGTGCAAACAGAGCGAACAACGCCGACAGGATGCAAGACGACAAAGGCGTCACGACGACACGTCATGTGATGGGTGGCACCAGAGTCCACGACCCATGTGGCATCTGTGACACGTGTACAAGGGGCAACGTGGCACTCGGCGACGGAACAAGGCGCGGCAGCAGGTCGCTCGGATGGCGACGCTGCAAGACGAGCGACGGAGCGTACATGAGACGCATGCAACCAAGGCACGTCATCGGGTCCGTCACGCGCACACGGCTGAGCAGGGAGACCACCACAGGCATCATCACGCAACGACACAGACAGTCCACAGGCAGTAGGACCCCTCGACTAAGTCAACTCACTCGCACCTCCCTGAGATGAGCGCAGGGCGAGAAGCTGGTGCAGCTCGGCGATCGTCCTGTCGCGTT
>SZWC01002660.1:134927-145827 GCA_023375785.1 Penium margaritaceum
GTGTGTGTGTGTGTGTGTGTGTGTGTGTGTGTGTGTGTGTGGGTGGGTGACTGATCTCAAGTGAAGCTCTCAGATAATGGAATGGACCATGCACTGTGTTGGTTTTCGTGCATCTCTCATTGTACTCTGTTGTGTCCTCCCGGCTTGTGTACATCGGCGTGCAGATGACTGACGGCGAGACTTGACGCCGCAAGAGTGTCGCTCGGTGGAGCCGACGCACGCTGAGGCTCACTCACCCGTCGCTGGAGCCTCCTCCCTCTGGCGATGCGCTCAGCTCCATCTGCAGGCCTCCTCAGTGGTCGGGCCGCCGACGGTCACTGCCATTGCAGATGCTGTCTGCATGCACCTAGCGCTGTGTCTGGCTGTGGCATTGCGTCTGCAGGATCATGCGGTGCATAGGGTCCATGTCTCCTGTTGTATGGCCCTGTTTGGCATCGTTGACTGTCGTAGGCACTGCCTAGGTTCGGGCAGCCATAACTTCTTGTAGTTATTTTTCTAGCTGATTCTGATTGCACGACTGCGTTTGTAGTGTCGGTATTATGGTATAGTCCAATTTTCAGGCAAAACGGATGACGCCCGGGTTTTGGGCTGTCGGGCGCCTGGCAGGGCTCACCGAGAAAACCCTGCCTGCCAGAAAATAGGTCTAGCACTATTTTCTGATTGGCTGGTTAGCTGAGTAACAAGTTCTAAAATAGTGGGGGGGAGCTAGAACTTGGAGGGTTCTCCCATTGTTGCTCATTCTTCATTCCTAATCAGTTACTTTCAGTTTTCAGGTGCTTTCTGGCGCTAACACTGGCGCGCGCGTTTCTTAGTAACAAACCCAGAGCTTCCAGACTTAGACTCTAGAGCAGCCGACTGAGGGCGCAACAGACTTAAGCAACGAGCGTGGAAGCCCGCACGCTGCATCAACAATGCATGCTGCCCCAACCTGCTGCCTAGGTTTCTAGCTTGGTATAAGAGCCAAAGCGTAGCAGCAGCAACAGAAGACAGGCGTACCAGTGCCAGACAACGCCGGCGGACCCCCATACGTGCAAGTGCAGGGGAAATGCTGCCGGATTTTTTCCGGCAGCATTGACCCACCTGGTGGCGGCGTCAGATTTTTTTCCCACGGCCACTAGGCCAGGGGAAATGCTGCCGAAATTTTTTCGGTAGCACTGACCCCCACACGTGACGCGAGGAGGTGAGCGGCAGGCCGCGTCCAACACCTGCGGGCGACGACGCACGCTGCAACGTCACCCAGGTGCAGTGACTTGCACCAGCACGCAGCAGCAACAGTCTACAGCAGCGGCAGCCGCAGGCAACGGTAGCGAGCAGTGGCAGTAGCAGCCAGCAGCAGTTGCGTGCAGCAGTAGCAGCAGCAGCAGGCAGAAGCAGCAACTCGCAGCAGCCCGCAGCAGCAGCAGCCCATAGCAGCAGCTCGTAGTAGCAGCAGCCCGCAGCAGCAGCTCGTAGCAGCAGGAGCCCGCACCAGCAGCGAGCAGCAGCGGCAGCAACCAGCAGCTGCAGCAGCGTGCAGTAGCGATAGTAGGCTACAACAGCCGCAGCAGCAAGCCGTAGCAGCAGCTGCAGCAAGCAGCTGCCAGCAGCGGCTGCTGCTTCTCGCTGCCCGTAGCAAGTGAGCAGCGAGCAGTAGCCCGCTGCTGCCAACGAGCAGCTGCTCGCTGCCAGCAAGCAGCAACTCGCTACCTGCGAGCAGCAGCCCGCTGCTCGCAACTGGCAGCGGGCAGCTGCCCGCTGTGACAGACGAGAAAAGAGAAAGAAAAGAAAACGTAAGAAAGAAATCCCCCACCCCACCAGCTTTGCTTCCGCAGTTGTAGCAACTGTGTTTGCTGCTGCAGCTGCCACAGCAGCCCGCAGCAGCAACAGTTGCTGCTGCAACTGCAGCCGTAGTAGTAGTAGCAGCAGTAGCAGCCGTAGCAGTAGCAGCGGCAGTAGCTGCAACAGCAACAGCAACAGCAGTAGCAGCTGTAGCAGTAGTAGCAGCAGCAACAGCAGTAGTAGCGGCAGCAGCAGTAGCAGTAGCAGCAGTTGCAGCAGCAGCAGCAGTAGCAGCAACAGCAGCTGCAGCAGAGGCCCCAACAACTGCCATTGCTGACGTTAGCATCTAGCTGCTGCCGTCACTGCTGATGTCATTGTTGACGTCATCAACTCACAAAAAAAAGGGGGGCAAGGGAAGGGGGAAGTAAACATAAGGGTGGGCAGGACGTCCACCGCCCTTTGTAGACGTCACTGCTAATGTCAGCACCACAAAAAAAAGGAAAAAAAAAAACAAATGGGGCATCACACCATGGCTGGTAGCCCCACTGGGAAGGGGTCCTCCTCTGTTGGGGGGAACCCCACCCCCTTTTCTTGCAACGACTGCAGCAGCAGCAGCAGCAGTAGTAGCAGCAGCAGGAGCAGCAGCAGCAGAAGTAGCACCAGCAGCAGCAGCAGCAACAGCAGGAGCAGCAGGAACAGCAGGAGTAGTAGGGTCAGCAGCAGTAGCAGGAGCAGCAGCAGGAGCAGCAGCAACAGCGGAAGTAGCAATAGCAGTAGCAAAAATAGGAGGAGCAGCAACGGCAGTAGCCCTCTGACATCGTTGGCAACAACCCTGACCCCCTCGCTGCTCTTCAGCAACAGCTCGCCGCCCTGACGCAGCAACTTGCGGCATTGCAACTGTTGGTCTCTCAGTTTGCCCCCAGTGCGCCGCCATCCTTCTCCCCTCCAGGACACGCCAGCCCAGCTGTGTCTGCTGCCACGCAATACCTGGCGCAACAGCAGACTCAGCACCGGCGGAAGACAGTGACCTCCGCCCTTGGCCCCACTCTGGGTGCCGGCCGCAGGCAAAAGGACTTTGAGACGTCGCCGCCGCCGCTTCAGGCAGGCGAGCAGTTCCGGAGCTGGAAGCTCAGTTTTCGCATCTGGGCGCAGGGTGAGGGCCTGTGGGCATACTACACCCTGTCGTATGATGCCACCCTGGCCGACCAGTTGTATGACGCTGGTCGTGCCGTCCGGGCTCTAGTCCCTGTCGCCCCTCTGGCTTCCCGCCTCGCCCTCGAGCCCTTCTTAGGCTACTTCACCGCTGGCGCCACCCCAGACCCTGCTGCCGCGTGGCACGTCCTCACTCGTCCCTATCGCCTGTCCAACGAGGCTGAGACTAGCCGCCTGCTGTGGGAGTTCAACTCCCTGTACATGGAGGAGGCCGAGACGGTCACCTCCTACTGGCAGCGGGCGGAGGATATCCTTCGTCGCCTCGGGACCTCTGCCCCACCCCCTCTTGCCGCGCTCCTCACATCAAGCGCGGTGCCACCGACGCATACGCGGACGTCTTTGTCTACTACCCTCACGATGTCCTCTCCACCATGGCGGCCCAGGGCACCCTCATGCCCTGGGCATACGAGCTCTTCCTCCGGATTGAGGAAGCTCGTCTGGAGTCCCGACTCCAGCGCACAGAGGCCGTCGCCTCCCCTGCCGTTGCCTCCGTGGCCGTCGCCTCCCCCGCCACAGCTACCTCATCATCGTCAGGGAAGAAGATGCGTCGGAACAAGAAAGGCAAGGGTCAGCAGTAGCAGCAGCAGTCGTCGACCGGGTCCAGCGGTGGCGGCTCGGTCTGCCACAACTGTGGCCAGCCCGTGCACGGGTGGTACACGTGCCCTCTTCCAACGAATGAGGCACGCGTCATCGCCACCATGCGTCGCCAGCGCGAGCGCCGTCTTGCCTCTGCAGCCGTAGTTGTCACCGCCTGAGACACCTCGGCCTCGTCCAGCAACTCCACCACTCCGTTGCTTCGTCAGTCCCGTCGACACCAGCGCCGCAGCCGTCGGTGCCGGCACAGTCATCCTTCTACCCGGGCTCCGGCGCTATCACCCCGCACTCCGTCTACACTCCCGGGCCATCCTCCCGTGAACGCCAACTGGAGCAGTTCATCGCGCTCCAGCTCGGCCTGCCTCGCCCTCCTCCCCAGGGAAGTGCGAGTTGCATCACTTCCTGCTCTCCTGACCAGCCCTGCATGACTGAGACTAAGACTCATGCAGTTTTAGTCCCGTTTCCTCGTCTTTCTCGTCGTCTCTCATGGTCTCCACTACCCCTTCCCGGGACAAAGTCGCTTGGTTCGACAATTGGCAGTCTCGGTTCGCACCTCCTTCCACCGCGTCTGCGTCCCTTGCTTGCTGCCATGTGACCGTTAGTGATCTAGCGACCCCGGTCCAGGACCCTGCTGAGACCTGGATCATCGAATCCAGGGCCACGCATCACATGACGGCCTCTCGTGAGACCTTTAGTATGTTCGATGCTGTAGGCGATGTTTGCGGTGTCCGGACAGGCTCTGGCCAGGAGTTTCCTGTCCGTGGTGTTGGCGTCGTTCGTTTCCGTGGTCCCTCCGGTGACGTCTTTCTGACCGATGTCCTCTTCGTCCCTGGTCTTGAGCTCAGCCTTCTGTCCGTCACTGCCCTTGACCGCATGAGCATGGAAATTGTGTACTCGCGTTGTGTTGGCACTGTGTCGTTGCGTCCGTCTGGTCTTGTTGTACTGTATGCCACCGCCTCTCCTCCTCTCCGTCCGTCTCCTCCCCGTCGACCGCCACAGGCCATGTGTTTGTCACCAGTACGCTTTCTCCTCAGCACACTCGCCTCTTGCACCGCCGTCTCTGCCACGTCCACTCTGTTGCTGTAGACAGCATGCTCCACACCCAGCCGGCCAAGGGCCTTGACCCGGAGACTTTCCCCCTCCCGTGCCCCACTGAGTGCATTGACTGCGCTCAGGGGAAGATGCACTGGTCCACGTATCCCTTTTCGTCCTCCCGTGCGTCCGCCCCTCTCGACCTTGTCCATTCGGACGTCATGGGCCCTCTCCCCACCGGGTCCGTCGGCGAGCATGGTCGCTACTTCCTCACCCTGACTGACGACTATTCTCGCTACCGCTGGGTTTTTTGCCTTTGGCAGAAGAGCGATGTCGTCCATGCCATCCAGGATTGGCTTGTCCTTGCGGAGCACGAGTGTGGCTGCTCTCTCCACCACTTTCGCTCCGATCGCGGTGGTGAGTACATGGGTGAAGCCACGACATTTCTCGCCTCCCGCAGAATCCGCCATGAGACGTCCACGCCTTACACGCCCGCCCAGAACGGTGTCTCCGAACGGTGGAACCGTACCATGGCCAACGCCGTCCGCACCATGCGGGTCGAGTCTGGTCTCTCCGATGGCTTCTATTTTGAAGCCATGGCCTACATGACCTGGGTCTGGAACGGGATTCCCCACGGTCCCCTTCCCCGCCAGTCCACACCATACCAGCATTGGTGCGGTCAGTGAGCCGACCTCCGCCCGGCTCGCGTCTGGGGTTGCGTGGCCATTGTGTGGCTGCCCGCCCTACAGCAGGGCGGCAAGCTCGTTCCCCGCGGACATCCCTGCACCTTCCTCAGTGTCTCTTGTCAGTCTAAGGCCTGGAGCTTCTGGGATCCCTCCCGGCAGTGCATCGTTGAGTTCCGGGACGCCCTCTTCTTCGAGGACCTGTTTCCTCACAACCTCATTCGCTCCGGCTCGTCCGTGTCTATCCCGTCGCGTGGGGGAGTGGTGAGTCCGTCCTCCGTCCTGCCACTTACAGGTGACACATCCCTCGGTCCCTCTGAGCCGGCAGCCCTAGTCGTGCCCGCTGGTCCCTCCGAGCCGGCACCCCCAGTCGTGTCCGCTGGTCCTTCCGGGCCAGCATCCCCAGTCTTGTCCGCTGATCCCTCCAGGCTAAAAGCCCCTGTCTTGTCCGCTGGTTCCTCCAGGCCGGCCACCCCAGTCGCGTCCGCTGGTCACTCCGGGCCGACAGCCCCGGTTGCATCCGCGGGCCCCTCCGGGCCAGCAACCGTGTCCGCCTCCATTGGTCAGGTGGACTCAGTGCCATCGCCTGCCCTGCCACGCTACACGCGTGGCCCAGGCGGCAGCCTCCGACCCAAACCATCGGTGAGCGCGCAGACCATCGCACCGCGCTCCGTGGTGCCTCGACCTCCCGTGGCTCCACGTGTCTCCTCCACTCCCACGGTCGTGAGTGGAGATCCTGGCACCAAGGCCCTCGGCTTGACCATCTCGGCCATCATTGCAGACCTTCACCCGGGCTCCGCACTGTGCTACGCCATGCTTCATCATGAGCATCAGTACGTTGTTGTGGCAGCACTCACGCGCATCCCACCTGGGGCTCGAGATGCACACGCTCTCTCAGTCCGCTCCATAGCACGCCTGGAGGACCCAGATACCCTGCGCGAGGCACGAGCCTCTCCTAAGGCCGCACATTGGGACGCTGCCTACGCCAATGAGCTCGCCGCTATCCGACAGCACCACATGTTTGACCTCGTCAACCTTCCTCCAGGATGGAAGGCCATCGGCACCAAGTGGGTCTTTCGACGCAAGTGGAAGCCCGACGGGTCCTTGGACAAGTATAAGGCCCGCCTTACAGGCAAGGGATTTGCCCAGATTCCTGGGGTCGATTACGACCAGATCTTTGCACCAGTTGGCCGGTTCTCCACTAGCCAGGCACTCTTCAGCCTGGTCGCCCAACATGGGTGGGAGCTGCATCAGATTGATGTGAGCAACGCTTTTCTCCATGGTTCACTGGAGGGTGAGGAGCTCTACATGGTGCAGCCCCCAGGCTTTGAAGATGGCACTGGGAGTGTCTGGCGACTGCGCAAGGCCCTCTATGGCCTGAAGCAGTCGCCTCCGTGTTGGAACCAAGAAATCAGCAGCACGCTCCTTTGTGGCGGGCTCCAGCGCAACACCGCTGACCCCGCACTGTTTGTCAGTCCGCGAGGCCAGACTTTTGCCGCTGTTCTGGTTTACGTCGACGATCTGCTCATTGCGTCGCCAGACACGGCTGCCATCCAGCGTGTCAACGACCTGCTGCACGCCACCTACCAGATGAAGGACCTTGGGTCTGCCAGAGTCTTCCTGGGCATGGAGCTCAAGCATGATCGCTCCCAGGGCGTCCTGCACATCCACCAGGCCGCCTGTGTGTAGACACTGTCCACCCGCTTTGCGGAGGACCTGCCACTCGTGCCGAGCGCATCCTCACCCATGTCACCCGATGACCAGGTGAAGCTGAAGAGTCCTGACCCAGCCGTTGTGGGGGAGCCAGTTGACGTGACCACGTACCTGCGAATGATCGGGTCACTGATGTTCCTGGTGACGATGACGCGCCCAGACATCGCGTTCGCCGTCAACCTCCTGGCCCAGTTCTCTCTGGAGCCGCGTCACCTCCACTACGAGGTCGCGATCCGAGTATTGCGCTATGTTGTCTCGACTCCTCGGCGAGGTCTCATGTTCCACCGTCAGCCGTCTGTTGTCGTGGTGGGCTACAACGATAGTGATTGGACCGGCAGTCCGGACGGTAAGAGTCGCACAGGCTGGATCTTTCTGATTGGCAGTACAGTTGTGTCCTGGCGCAGTGGCAAGCAGGGGTGTGTTGCACGCAGCACTGCTCAGGCTGAGTACGTTGCTCTTGGCTCAGGCGCGTGTGAGAGTGTGTGGTTGCGTCGTCTGTTGTCTCAGTTGCGTCAGTTTGTCGCATCCATCACGTTGCACTGTGACAATGAGAGTGCCATGGCCATCGCCGACAATGACGGCTTGCATCACACATGCACAAAGCACATCAACATTGAGTATCACTATTTGCGTTCGTTGTTGCATGACGGCAGCATCAGCATCGTGTGGGTTGAAATAGCACGGTAGTTGGCTGACTTCTTGACCAAGGCACTGAAGCGTGAATCGTTCAAGAAGGCTGTGAGTTCAGTCGGCATGCGTCCGTGATTGACTCTCTCTGTCCCTGCTTGTGTCTCTGCTTGGCCTAGGGGAGTTTGGTCGTTGACTGTGTCTCTGCCTGCACATGTGCATTACGCCTGTGAGTCATGGGGGAATGTTGGTTTTCGTGCATCTCTCGATGTACTCTGTTGTGTCCTCCTGGCTTGTGTACATCGGCGTGCAGATGACTGACGGCAAGACTTGACGCCGCAAGAGTGTCGCTCGGTGGACCCGACGCACGCTGAGGCTCACTCACCCGTCGCTGGAGCCTCCTCCCTCTGGCAATGCGCTCAGCTCCATCTGCAGGCCTCCTCGGTGGTCGGGCCGCCGGCGGTCACTGCCACTGCAGATGCTGTCTGCATGCACCTAGCGCTGTGTCTTGCTGTGGCATTGCGTCTGCAGCATCATGCGGTGCCTAGGGTCCATGTCTCCTGCTGTATGGCCCTGTTTGGCATCGTTGACTGTCGTAGGCACTGCCTGGGTTCGGGCAGCCATAACTTCTTCTAGCTATTTTTCTAGCTGATTCTGAACGCACGACTGCGTTCGCAGCGTCGGTATTATGGTATGGTCCAGTTTTCATGCAAAACGGACGACGCCCGGGTTTCGGGCTGTCGGGCGTCTGGCAGGGCTCACCAAGAAAACCCTGCCTGCCAGAAAATAGGTCTAGCACTATTTTCTGATTGGCTGGTTAGCTGAGGAACAAGTTCTACACTAGTGGGGGGGAGCTAGAACTTGGAGGGGTCTCCCATTGTTGCTCATTCTTCATTCCCAATCAGTTACTTTCAGTTTTCAGCTGCTTTCTGGCGCTAACACTGGCGCGCGCGTTTCTGAGTAACAAACCCAGAGCTTCCATACTTAGACACTAGAGCAGCCGACTGAGGGGGCAGCAGACTTAAGCAATGAGCGTGGAAGCCCGCACGCTGCATCAACAACGCATGCTGCCCCAACCTGCTGCCTAGGTTTCTAGCTCACTGCTCCCGTCTCAGCCGAGTGCAAGAGTGACGCATGTAGTTTACAACGAGGATATGTTTGAGAGCGCAATTGTGGTGATCACTATAACTTGCTTGGTTCATTCTTCGCAAAACATGGGAGCATGCACCCACATACGCTCCTGGTCGATGTGGTTCATTGTGTTTCAGTCATACATGCTTAGACAGGTTATTTGGTGGGGCCCGGATGCTACCCCGGGATTGAACCGGATCCCCTCATGTGGGTGGCCCGGTCAACCCGCCGCTATCACCTCGCTGTCCTGTTACCCATATACCCAGAAACTTTGGCGAAGTTTTCTCTGTAGAGTTGCGTCAATGTCACTATGCCAGTTGAAGACGAAATATGCAATGGTGCAAGTGGAGCTACAGTGCGAGCACTCCAAAATCTAGGTAGCACTCTTTGCTCAACACATAGCCGAAGGCCGCATGCGTTGCAAACAGGGAAATTGGGACACTTTTGCACACTAAATTGTTGACTTAGTCCTGAATTGCGTGCATCCTACACTATGCTATATTCCCATTGTTTCCACTGCTACTGGAGTCACATAAGCATTTTCCACCACTCTCGCTTCCGTATTCACTACCTTTG
The DNA here is from genome assembly GCA_023375785.1 of Penium margaritaceum. Classification (NCBI taxonomy): domain Eukaryota; kingdom Viridiplantae; phylum Streptophyta; class Zygnematophyceae; order Desmidiales; family Peniaceae; genus Penium; species Penium margaritaceum. The sequence goes on from SZWC01002660.1 coordinate 144,254, forward strand.
GCTCTAACCAGTGTGACCCCATGGTAGTAGCAGCCAAAGCTGGCATAAGAGGAACCAAAGCTCTCACACTGCTATGTAATATGCATCTCTCAGGTGGCTTCTGGATTCTTGGCTCTGGAGCCACACATCACATGATGTCCTCTTATGCGCCGTTCATCTCCTTGGGTTCTATTGACCCCATTTGCTTTGTGTACACCAGCTCCGGGAAATTTTCACCAGTTCAAGGTATTGGCGTTGTCTGGTTTGTCGGCCCTGGGCGGAAGCTGTTTATTCCAGAAGTGAAGTACGTGCCCTCTCTTGAGCTGAGTTTTCTCTTTGCTATGACTCTCGACGACTAGGGAATAGAATTCTCCTCTAGCCACGGCATTGCCTTTGTTTCCAAATGTACCATTGGCGGCATCTTGCTTCATGGCACACTCTATGGTTTTCTTTTCCACGTTTCCTCTTTTGTACCCTCCTCTGTCATGGCTGCTCTTGTCCATGTTGCTCGCTCCCTTTCCCCGGCATATACACAGCCTCACCACTTGTGCCACATCCACATTCATAGCTTGCTTTGCCATTAGCTCATGCATGGTCTTGATGCACCCTCCTGGAGGAGGGAGACAAAGCACCAACATGTTGGCATGTGCATGGGCTGTGTGGTGCGATGAGGAGAGGAGCTGATGAATTAGACTCCGAGTCTAACCCTCCTGACCATAAGGAGGATGCCTCTCCCATCAACGAAGACGAAGCAGCCCTGCAACCTCGATATCAGCAACAACAAATAGCAGGTCCAAGTAGTAGTTCACATACCTTGGCAGCACTACGATGCAGATAGGGGTGAACGGACAGGCTTCATTTATTTGAACCTAGTTGAAGGAGCCAATGTCTGTTGCAAAGGCACCACTTGGCCTGTCAAAGCTGAGTGGAATGAAGCAATACACAGTCCACTCAACTAAAGATAATCAAACATGGGTGCTGGTGGACAGACCTGCAGGGACTCACGTGATGGGGTTCAAGTGGGTGCTGAAAGTAAAAGGGAAATAGTATGGTAAGATAGACAAGTACAAGGCTTGGGTGGTAGCAAAGGGGTTATCTCAATGCTTTGACACAAAGTACAACGAGACCTTTAATCCTGGGGTGAAGTTTGCTTCTATCCAATCAATTCTCGCCATCGCTGCTGCCAAGAACAGGGAAGTCTACCAGATGGATGTCAAGTCAAAATTTTATAAGATAAAACTTGACAAGGAGTTGCTGATAGAGGTTTTTTAGGATGTTGATGCTCCCGAGGGCAAGGTGTTTAAATCGCTGAAAGCCCTCTATGGGCGAGAACAAGCCCCAAGACATTGGTAAAAGGAGATGGATATATTCACGGCTAAAAGTCCTTTATGCAGTGCGACAATGATCATAGCATGTACGTGCATGAGAGCAGAAAAAAGACTATGTTGTTTTTCATGTACGTCAATGAACTGATACTCTGCTCTTCCTCAAGGGGAAGGACATGTGCTTGTTGGTGGCTAGGGCCAAGAACAGGGATGGCCCGGGAAGCCTCGACTTGCCTGAGAGAGAGAGAGAGAGAGAGAGAGAGAGAGAGA
>SZWC01002660.1:148279-158564 GCA_023375785.1 Penium margaritaceum
ACTCCAGTAATAAAAGTTTCATGAAATTGTACATGGATACTATCTGATTGAAAACAGTCAGAGATGTGAGCCACAACAGGCCTCGGGTTAGGGAGAAGGCTGCACTGACGGAGCTGCTTTGGTAGATGAAATTGGCCTGTACAATGGAATAACTGTCATCTTTAGAAATTCATAAGAAGAACATCCTTCATTTGATCTCATCCATTCTCCTGAAGGTGAAACTGAGCCATGTGCCTGTGCTGTGCCATGCCATTATACCAAATCTCCCAAAATCTGATTCCAAGTGAGAACAGCAGCCTTCCATAGTTTGAACTGGATGACGCATGCCACCAGGATACCAGGCAGTCACTGGTTTTTTAATGATTTTCAATAGCGCAAGTTCTGCTCCTCATTTGAAATGATCCCAGTATACTCCACTTGACAACCAATCTGGGTCAATTTCGTGGCCGGGCTTAACCGCTGGCATGCTCACCAAACTGAGCCAAGTTACTCCACCCAAACTGCATACCATCTGCCAACTGCAATTCCCTGCTCAGCCGTTCCTCGCGCCTCTCTTCCCCTCACCTCCCATCTCTTCTACCCTCCCATCCCACATCCTCCACATCTTTCGCACTTCTGGGATTCAGAATTGGGAGCTGCCACGGAAAAAAAGGTGCACATGAGGGGCTCACTGTTACCCTCACGGACAACATGGGCTACCCAATAGGGGTTTATTAAGGGACTACCTTTGTGTGTGGGGTTGTTTTGAAACTTGGGTGCCAACAGAAGCTGCTAGAGCTTCCTGGATAGCCCTTCCTTCCCTCCCGCCTTCCCCTCCATCCATCCCTCCCACTTCCCCTTCCAATTCCCCTTGCCTCATACCCTACTCTCATCTCATGTTCCAAAACACTTAGAAGAAGGAGTTGCCGCGGTAGTTGGTGCACTTGAGAAGCTTCCCGGTGCCGTCGCGGATGGCACGGCCGAACTGGTAGTAGGGGCACACGCACAGATAGCCTCCGCAGATCGGGTTGTACCGACACTTGCTCCACGGGATGCTGCTGCAGCGGGGGCACCTCCTGGCAGCAGGCTTGCAGGCCACTGAGAGAGGGAGGATCTCCCTGCCCCTGGGGCGTGGTGGGGGAGGATGAGGAGGTGATGGAAGGGGAGGCGGGGAGAGTGGGTTGGATGGGGAGGGTGTGGGTACAGAGGTTGGGGGAGGTGCGGAAGAGGGCATCGGTGTGGAAGGTAGGGGGTTCTGGGGAGGGGTTGTAGGGGTAGCAAGAGTTGGGGAAGGAGGGGAGGGATCTGCAGGAGGAGAAAGCGCGGTAGGAGAGGTTGCTGTGGGAGGGGTTGTCATGGGGGAAGGGGGCAAAATGTTTGAAGGCATCGGGGCAGACACCGTGGGAGTGGGAACTGGCGGGGGAGAAGGCATAGGACCAGATGGCATGGGGCTTGATGCCATAGGAGGAGATGGCATAGGATCAGATGGCATGGGGCTTGAGACCATAGGAGGAGATGTCATGGGGGCAGATGGCATGGGGCTTGATGCCATAAGAGGAGATGGCGGAGGCGCAGATGGCATGGGGCCTGAAGCAATCGGGGGAGAAGGCATAGTGGCAGATGGCATGGGGCTTGATGCCACAGGAGGAGATGGCATGGGACCAGATGGCATGGGGCCTGAAGCAATCGGGGGAGAAGGCATAGTGGCAGATGGCATGGGGCTTGATGCCACAGGAGGAGATGGCATGGGACCAGATGGCATGGGGCTTGAGGCCATGGGAGGAGATGGCATGGGGGCAGATGCCATGGGGCTTGATGCCATAGGAGGAGAAGGCATAGGGGCAGATGGCATGGGGCTTGATGCCATAGGAGGAGATGGCATGGGACCAGACGGCATGGGGCTTGAGGCCACAGGAGGAGATGGCATAGGGGCAGATGGCGTGGGGCTTGACGCCATTGGGGGAGAAGCCATGGGGGCAGATGGTATGGGGCTTGATGCCATAGGAGGCGATGGCATAGGAGCGGATGGCATGGGGCTTGAGGCCATTGGGGGAGAAGGCATAGGACCAGATGGCATGGGGCTTGATGCCATAGGAGGAGATGGCATGGGGCTTGAGGCCATTGGGGGAGAAGGCATAGGACCAGATGGCATGGGGCTTGATGCCATAGGAGGAGATGGCATGGGGCTTGAAGTCATGGGAGGAGAAGACATAGGGGCAGATGGCATGGGGCTTGAGGCCATTGGGGGAAAAGGCATAGGAGCAGATGTCATGGGGCTTGATGCCATAGAAGGAGAAGGCATGGGGGCAGATGGCATGGGGCTTGAGGCCATTGGGGGAAAAGGCATAGGAGCAGATGTCATGGGGCTTGATGCCATAGAAGGAGAAGGCATGGGGGCAGATGGCATGGGGCTTGATGCCATAGAAGGAGATGGCGGAGGCGCAGATGTCATGGGGCCTGAAGCAATCGGGGGAGAAGGCATAGTGGCAGATGGCATGGGGCTTGACGCCATTGGGGGAGATGACATAGGAGCAGATGGCATGGGGCTTGAGGCCATGGGAGGAGAAGCCATGGGGGCAGATGGCATAGGGCTTGAGACCATAGGAGGGGATGGCATAGTGGCAGATGGCATTGGGCTTGAGGCCATAGGAGGAGATGGCGGAGGCGCAGATGTCATGGGGCTTGATGCCATAGGAGGAGAAGGCATAGGAGCAGAAGTCGTGGGTCCGGAAGCCATGGGAGTGGATGCCATGGGAGGTGGGAGCGAAGGGCTTGAGGCCATAGGTGGAGAGGGCACAGGAGTAACAGAGATCGTGGGGCCCGATGCGACGGGTGTGGATGCAACGGGAGTGGCTGCCATGGGACTGGATGCCATGGGCTGTGGCGCCATGTGGGTGGATGCTGGCGTTGGGGCCGGAATGGGGGGCACCGATGTGGAGGATGGAGGCGGAGATGATGATGCCATGGAAGGGGACTCGTCGGAGGTGGGAGGCATCATCGGGTTTGAGGGCGTAGGGATGGTTGGGGCTGCGGAGATGGGGGGCATCGCGGTGGAGGGCAGAGGGCTCGGAGCTGCAGAGCTTTGTGGCATGGGAGGGGAGACAGTGGGGGCCGATGGCATGGGGGTTGACGCCATCGGGGGCGATGCCATGGGAGCAGATAGCACAGGAGGGGAGGGCATGGGAACTTGGGGAGAGGGGTCAGGAGGGGAGCTGACAGGGGGAGAAACGCCGGTAGGGGACTCGGAAGGGGAGGGGGCTACAGCAGGGGGAGAACCAGCGGGGGCAGCGGCAGGAGAGACCTCCACCGCCTCCGAGCTGGTCGGTCCAACGAACGAAGTCGGAAGCGCCCCAGCGATTGTGGGGCAGATGCCGCTCTCAGCATCGGCGTTGGCGCAGAAACAGAAGACCCTCCTCCCGACCATGACGTGGTTGAAGATGCGGAAGCCCTGCTCTCGGCATGCGCCGCGGCAGTCCTCCGGGTCGGTGGAGGAGAAGGGATCCAGGGAGGTGTAAGGGGAGCCCACACCGTACCCGCCGACTACACACGTGGGGCAGCGCTTGGCGTCGAAACAGATGGCTTCTGCTGCGCTGGCTTGCTGGTCCAGCAGCCTGTGCGTGTTGTGCATGCGGGCTCCGGGGCGGGCGAGCACGTGGTGGTCCGGAGAAAAAGAGAGGAGGAAGAGGGGAAGGAGGAAGAGGGAGGGGAGGAGGGCGGTTCCTTTGCTTGGGGCCAGAGTGCATGGCGCACAGAGCCGACTTGTGAGTTCCATGGTCGAACGGGATGGGACTTGGAGTAAGAGGCGGGTGGGGTGTTGCTCACTCCCTAGCGTACAGCACTCTGCAAGGTTTGAAATGTAAAGAATCAGATTTCAGGAGGGGAGGTAAGTGTCAGCGCGGCCTTCTGTAGCACCTGTAGGCCGTCGACGCCTTTATGTAGTGTTTCTGCGACGATTGGGAACCGGTACGGACCACGGCGCGGCTCCCGCGTCGCACGCGCCGCGGTTTGAACTGGTCAGCCATAGGGCCGTCCGTGCATCACAACGATTAATCTATTTTAAATATTGTTGCGAATCGCCTCAGAAAATCAGAGAAGGCGAGGAGTTCCTGGCTTGTGCTTACCACACGATAGCACATTTTTTCTCCAGATTCTTGCGAACCGTCCTAGAAGAAACGGATCAGACGGGGGGTATTTCACTAAGTGGCTTGCGAGCGGGCCACGTGGGCCCGGAGAAAACGGAGCCGCGGCGGCGCGTTTCATCGGTTTGCGGTTTCATCATCAAAGGTGATGAGATGTAAGGTGCTGATGATGGAAGCGCATACTGAAGACAAGAAGAAGGTACAAGCTACAGTTAGCAGTTGGATGAGCGGAGAGGAGAGGTTCTTGGGAAGACGCTGCGAAGGCTTCTCTTCAAGGCAGGAGGGATTTCGAGGGAGGGGGGATGCGAGGTAGGACGGGAGGAAGGAGATGAGGGAGGAGGGAGATTTGAATGCAGAGGAGGAAGGACGAAGCTGACGGAATCAGATCGAACACGACATGGCGCATAGGCTATCTGGTCTGAATACGCAGGCGCCGCCAAGTAAGTTACCAGTGGAAACGAGATCCATGGCTGCGATGCTTTGATAAGGCATGCGCCATACAGAAATGGTAATAGCGACGCCGAAGGAATGAGGGAGACCCATAAACCAGGGCGGGTTCAGGGGGCGGGAAGAAAAGCGTTGTTTTGCAGCCATGGATAAACGAGCTGCGAGGCATGGACGCCAACGCGGACGAAAGCTGGGCTACCGCGGCGCGTCGAGTCGTGTGCGAATCGCATTCGCTGCCTCGATCGGTAACCGCGACTCGTGCAGGGCGCACCGCAGTTGGGGCCGGCCATAAACGCCTGTCGATAACCGAACCAGGGAGGTTCCGAGTTGGACCAACAACAATGAGGTATGTCGCAGACCCAACACCGGGGTGGGGTTTGTAAAGCCCTCTCGAAAGCAGGAAAACATAACAATAGAAAACTTAGACGTTTGAAGCATTAACCAAGGTGCTCTGTATCCCAAAACGAGTCGGAACACACACGGTATACATTTTGGACGCTTTTCTGCGAGCGGGAAAGAAAGACGGAGAAAGTGGACGGCCAAAGTGACAGACAGTTGCACCGTCCAAAAAATATTTGTCGGCTCTGAGGTGACACTCACCTTCGCACCTGAACACTAAGATGACTCAATTTCCCCTCTGGTATTTCGGCAAGCAATTCATGCATATCCAAATGGGATGTCCATTGAGAAATGAACATACCATTTATGTTATATGGAAGAGATTACGAGCAACTTCATCCTAAAAATATCACATCTGTAGAAATTATCTCTATGAAAATTAAATTTCTATAAATTTTCCTTTGTAAAATTAACTCAATGTAAAACCAAAAAACATAGATTATTGGCCAAGTTTCAAAATGTGAAAGATGTGCAAGACCTTTGAATACTTGGATTTAAATTTTTATATTTAATTTTATTTACCATTGCAATCCAAATTTTACATACCTTGAACACGCTATGTTCATTTCGACCAAGAATCTCGAGAATCGATTTTCTATTCTGTACATATAAACCGTTTTCTCGCATATAAAAATAGAAGATCTATAATTTTTAATAAATAAATACATCTCAATAATATTGTCAACAATGTGAAAAGTCTGCATGTGTAGATAACAGCCAAATTTTTTAAGGAATTCATGGCTTGACCATTGGTTGTCCACCTTCAAGTGCATCCTTTGGAGCTATATGTCATCAAATTTGCCTCATTTTGGTTCTCACAGTTTAATATATGGAAGAAATTCATGTCTATCCATTTTCTGAGACAATTTACGATTCCCCTACAAAATGCAAGAAAATCAACGAACGGCCTATGTAGCCCCAACAATCACAACAAAAAAAAAAGCAAGTAACAACAATACAACAAGAAAATTCACTTCTTCAAAGCATGTCATGTGTCTTCGATGCCTTGTATCCATCCCATCCAAATGTATCACAAACGTCTTGAATGAGAAGTATGGAGGATTTGAGTGGGGTTCGAGACTCCCCATGCGTTTGAAAGGAGCATGCTAGGCCTCGCTATTGTATGGACCTGTTGAGCACAACTGATGGAAGATGGAAAGTTTGAGAACATGTACAAAGTTTCAGGTCACGAAGAGAACGGCATGAGTCCATGAGCATAACTATGTACACGACGTTGATGCAACGGACGTTGTTACGCACCATCCGGATGATTGAAGCACACGAATTTTACCAACTGCGAGGAGTCGTTACAAAACAATAAATCTGGGTAAAAGGTTCCAACTTACCGTAGTGTCTTTTATATTCGCCTATTCTTTGTAACTGAATTAAGTGACAGTTAAATTCGACTATAATTTTTAGCCCTGGAATTTTGGACCTGTTCGTCCAAAGGTCCCTGGTATTTTTTCAGTGTCTTATTTTGGTCGAACTTATCCTTCATGTCCTTGGTCTGTCCCTACGACTTCGCTTTTTGAATCTTCAACTTTCGAATGTCGAGGGCGAAGTCCTGCGTCGCGGCTCGCTTCGCAGGTAAATCCCGCTCGCAATCCCCCGTGGACTGCACGTCCGTGTGGAGTCCAAGAGGGATTGCAAGCAAAACGTGGAAATTTCATGTTCCGCTCGCAGTCCCTAGGAGACTTCGCTCGGAACGTGAAACGGTGTGTAGAGAAATAGCTTTTTCCTCATTTTGAGAGTGACTCGTCCAAGACAACATTAATTATTTAGGTGCTTGGATGGACGAAGCAAAATAATTATTCTAGTCGAACTTTAAAGACACTACGATATGATGTAACCTACAAGTTTCTATCGGGACTAAGTGGTTCACAAACTATTGCAACATGATACCTTAAGTCGACAATCCTTTCGCTAGCGCAACTTAGTGGAGCCCAACAGAACTACAAAATATTCCTCGTTCAAGCACATAGTTTGATATCACACGTCAGCATTACCCTTCAAGGCACTAACTCAACTCGCTCAAAATCACAATGCAAACACCCACGGTGAACTACGCAGGTCATAATNACGAAGCAAAATAATTATTCTAGTCGAACTTTAAAGACACTACGATATGATGTAACCTACAAGTTTCTATCGGGACTAAGTGGTTCACAAACTATTGCAACATGATACCTTAAGTCGACAATCCTTTCGCTAGCGCAACTTAGTGGAGCCCAACAGAACTACAAAATATTCCTCGTTCAAGCACATAGTTTGATATCACACGTCAGCATTACCCTTCAAGGCACTAACTCAACTCGCTCAAAATCACAATGCAAACACCCACGGTGAACTACGCAGGTCATAATCCACGGTAGCTGGAAAAGGTTCTTTTGATTTTTGGCATTGCACAGGGCCAGTTTCTTGAAGAGTGCTGAAAAATCTCTATCGCACACCTGTCGGTAGCAGCAACAGAGGTTGATGCCTTGCCTTGAGCCCAGTCGATGATGCCGATGGCCCAACACTAAAGTGACCACGGTTCCCCAAGCATGCAACGATAGAGCTTGTGGACCACCACTACATTATAAAGCAAGCCCTATGATTCAAGGAAAAGGATGCGATTGTTGAAAGGTTTATCAAGGCACGTGGCATGTCCGTTTACACATGGTATGTGGAAAACGAGGCACAACAATGAGTAGCGCGTGGGTTAGAGGAGATGGCTGGGAGAAATAAGGAGAATGCAATGGATTATGAGCTTGTGGAGGGTGAGGAGGAGGAGGAGGAGGAGGAGGAGGAGGAGATGGTGGTCGTGGAGGGAGGAGGGGGAGGAGAAGGAGGAATAGGAGGAGGAGCAAAGGGAGGAGGAGGTGAACAGGGTATGCAAGGAGGAGAATAGGGAGGTGGCAGGGAAGGGCAAGGAGCATGGGGAGGAAGGGTGGAGTTGGAGGAGGAGGAGGAGGAGGAGGAGGAGGAGAAGGGGGTGAAGTAGGAGAATGACGATGAGGAGGAAGGGAGGAGAAGTCCGAGCAGGAAGTGGAGGAGGAATAGAAGGCGTAGGAGTGGGAGGAGGATGAGGAGGATGTGGGTGAGGATGAGAAAGAGGAGGAGGAGGGGGCGGAGGAGGAGGAGATTGGCGAGTAAGAGTAGGAGAAAGAGGAGGAGGAGGAGGAGGAGGGGATGGATTTGGAGGAAGATGGGGAGGAGGGTTATGAGAAGGAGGAGGAGGATGAGGAAAACACCAGGTAGATACCATTGCAAAAGAAAAACCTGAAACCCTAGGTGATAATTAAGGGAACAGTTTTTTTTTTCAGGGCTCTACGGCATCTAAATGGATTTGAGTGCACATTTTGGATGTTTGACTCCCATATATTCAGGGTCTTGTCCTACGGAGTATTCCCATGATTGAGGACCTCCTCCCCATTGACAAACAGTGATGGATCAAGTATGGAGCCATTTCAACGATGGCTTGCAAGGCCATCAATCAATGAACCTCTTTTCCAACCATCAATGGGTTGAATGTCCTAGGGCCCCCATTTTGGTGCTTGACCAGTGATGCATTATGGAATTGAGCATGGAAACGGGATGGGTTGATGGTTTAGTTTCAACTTCACCCATAGCAGATGGACAATTGTTGAGTGTGCACATGGTGGATTAGGGTCACAGTTAGCATTAACATGAAATGCAAGTATGCAGGCCCTTCTATGTTTGTGTTACATTTTCTTACAACATTCATTCAACTTCACCTTATCCTCATCACAATCAATCAATTGGCCCAATTCCTTAACTTTTGAAGTCTTAAGGTTTCCTAGCTGTGAAATGTGTACATTGTTTTCCACCTTTTGTTTTTCATCAAAGTGCACAATTCTTTGGCATATCTCCGCCGTCGAAGGCGTCCATGTCTATTCAGCAAAACAACCATAATGAGCGAGCACAACCAACAACATCAACATTAGTAGCCAAAGGCTTCAATAATGTTCAATAATGGAACATTCCACAACGTTCAAGAGTCTCGAGGTAGAGGTCCCGCCAAGTACCATAGGCTATGCGATGAATGGCACAATTCCCTCAACCTCATTGACGATCCAAAATACGCATCCAAAAAGATACGTGTCCTCACCTCCACCACCATTGTAGGCCAAATCGAGTATTGGAGGCTCAATGGGAGGCACGACAAGATTTGCCCATATCATTGACTGCTACTAGAAGACATTGGGGATTAAGATCTTATAATATCAACTTATCCAAGAACATGTCTCATGTCTATGTGTATATGGTGTTTGGCTGTCTTCAGCATGCGAAGCGGTATTCCATAGGAAAAACGTTCATGTCTCGGTTCCAACACTTGTCTAACTGTAACGGGCCGGATCTCCAGCTCCTGCTCTGAAGTCGTCGTCGGAGTTCGCAGAATGGCGTTCTCAGTCCGTGTCAGGGGTTTACCCCCTTCGCGAGACTGAGGGGCAATCGTCATCAACGACCCAGAGCAGGGAGACTCGAATATTTCGAGTCTCCGGAGGCCCATTTCCGGTTTTAGCCAAACCCCTGGTTTTGGGACCCAAACCGGGGGTTTTTACCTCGAACTCGTGTGTTCGCACGAGTTATTCCGATTATATTCTGTCGAAGTTCGTCGCAAACGAACTTCGACTTACGTTTTTGTCGTCCTGGCGCGAAATCGTCGCGTGCGAGGCACGCTGGCGATTTCGCGCCAGTAGTTTTTAACCTCACCCTCGCTCCCCCTATCCCTCGTCCTCTCTTGCTCGTTTTGCAAGGAGGGCGAGGGGGGACGAGGGCACGAGGCCACGAGGCCTCGCCCTCGAGGCCCTCGTGGCCTCTTGGCCGCCGATCGAGCCACCAGCTCGATCGGCGGCCGATGGCTCGCCGGCGGGTGGCCGGCCGGCCACTTGACCGGCCGCCGGCCACCCAGCCGGTCGGCCNCCAGGTAGTGAGTTGTCAACATTGTGAAAGAAAATTAATAATTTCAATCACCAGCTAAACATGAACACGTGCATGGCACTTGGACCTAAGCTGCAGCTTGTCGGTCAGCACGGCTAGCGGAGCGTCCGCGCGACAACCATGTTGGGCGTCCCCAACCTCCTATGGTCGCTGTCCATGACTGCTGCCCTGTGGGAATGTTGTTCACTTTTCCGCGTTCAGGTGGTACCTCCTGCCACGCGTCGATCTGTGCGAGCTACAAGCTCGCTCCAGTACTCGTTGACCACCCCTGTGGGCAACCGAGATTCGGGCTCCCATGAATTATGTTCAGGTCCACAACCGGCCCAATGAACGAGGTACTCCCTGACAACGCGCGACCGAAGAGTACGCTCTCGGTG
>SZWC01002660.1:163475-178930 GCA_023375785.1 Penium margaritaceum
GAGGAGGAGGAGGAGGAGGGGATGGATTTGGAGGAAGATGGGGAGGAGGGTTATGAGAAGGAGGAGGAGGATGAGGAAAACACCAGGTAGATACCATTGCAAAAGAAAAACCTGAAACCCTAGGTGATAATTAAGGGAACAGTTTTTTTTTTCAGGGCTCTACGGCATCTAAATGGATTTGAGTGCACATTTTGGATGTTTGACTCCCATATATTCAGGGTCTTGTCCTACGGAGTATTCCCATGATTGAGGACCTCCTCCCCATTGACAAACAGTGATGGATCAAGTATGGAGCCATTTCAACGATGCCTTGCAAGGCCATCAATCAATGAACCTCTTTTCCAACCATCAATGGGTTGAATGTCCTAGGGCCCCCATTTTGGTGCTTGACCAGTGATGCATTATGGAATTGAGCATGGAAACGGGATGGGTTGATGGTTTAGTTTCAACTTCACCCATAGCAGATGGACAATTGTTGAGTGTGCACATGGTGGATTAGGGTCACAGTTAGCATTAACATGAAATGCAAGTATGCAGGCCCTTCTATGTTTGTGTTACATTTTCTTACAACATTCATTCAACTTCACCTTATCCTCATCACAATCAATCAATTGGCCCAATTCCTTAACTTTTGAAGTCTTAAGGTTTCCTAGCTGTGAAATGGGTACATTGTTTTCCACCTTTTGTTTTTCATCAAAGTGCACAATTCTTTGGCATATCTCCGCCGTCGTAGGCGTCCATGTCTATTCAGCAAAACAACCATAATGAGCGAGCACAACCAACAACATCAACATTAGTAGCCAAAGGCTTCAATAATGTTCAATAATGGAACATTCCACAACGTTCAAGAGTCTCGAGGTAGAGGTCCCGCCAAGTACCACAGGCTATGCGATGAATGGCACAATTCCCTCAACCTCATTGACGATCCAAAATACGCATCCAAAAAGATACGTGTCCTCACCTCCACCACCATTGTAGGCCAAATCGAGTATTGGAGGCTCAATGGGAGGCACGACAAGATTTGCCCATATCATTGACTGCTACTATTAGACATTGGGGATTAAGATCTTATAATATCAACTTATCCAAGAACATGTCTCATGTCTATGTGTATATGGTGTTTAGCTGTCTTCAGCATGCAAAGCGGTATTCCATAGGAAAAAAGTTCATGTCTCGGTTCCAACACTTGTCTAACCCTTCGTCGTTGAGTCCTATAGCCTAAAGAGGGGATATGGTGCAGTTATGGATGCCATTTTTGGAGTTCTATTCACTGCATCTTTGGTCAAAAAAGATGCATAGATTACTGACCTTGCAACCTATCTTCTGATGGGAACAATTTGAACTTGGTGGTCCGATCGTCACAAAACTCAGTGATACCAAGAAGCTGAGGTAGGTGATTGAGTAGCTCGGGGTTGTGGCCTGCGATTAGTAACAACAAGCATACCATATATGGAGTGGGTGAAGCAGAACTGGCAAGTCTCTTTCACTCCATCAAATTCTTGGATAGAGTTCACATGGACAATGGTTGCTCATTCAGAAAAGATGAAGAAAGAGATATACAACTGCTACATGTTGTAATAGATATATAGCATTCCGGCTTGGTGGAATATGTGTGTTGGTTTTGTGAGGTAAAAACCAGTGTTTTTACATGGACTATGTATTGTGCTATGACCCCAAAAAAAACTTTGAATGCGAGCTTTGTGGTGCACTTGCCATTAAAATCATACCAGATTGCTTGCTATGGAGGACCACAAGTACTGAAAGGATCAACAAATCCAAATGTAAAACTCTGATTGAAGTTTGTAATGCCTTCAATTCCTCATGTCACAATCCTCATTCTGGCAACAAAAGCCATTATTGGAGAAATCCACAGCTCTGATGGAATTCAACATTGTGTAGCAAAAGGATATATATCCATTTTAAAACTATGAACAAGATGGACACACTTCAGTTTTATTCTTCCTGGCGGCATTAGCGTGCCAAGAAGGAGGTGGAGAATATAAGAAAATAGATTCTGTCATAAAAGGACCATGCCATAGAAGATGAGATGCTTTTCTACTTACATTTAACACGATAACTTTTATACAAATTGCTATTCCGGGTACTTAAACATTGGCTAACCTTGAGAGAGAGTATTCAGGAAATGGCTGAGGGTGTGGTTGAGCAGCAAAGATACTTGGATAATCCTGCGCCTAAAAATTGCCCACGTGAATAGCTAAGATAATCAGGGATACAGGCAGCAGAGGTGGCATGCTCTGACAAAGGGTTCGCCAATGAAGTAAGCAACAATGTCGTGTTTGCATCCCCAAGATTGCGAAAACAAAAAACGTTGCCTTGATGGATGCGTGTCTCATTGTTTTGTGAGCCAATTTTGGTTTGCAAACTTCTGCTGAAGACAAATGTAAAGACGTTTACAGGGAGAACCATCAACTTGCGACTAGAGATCCTTGAAATTAACAATTTGCTCATAATTCAAGTAGGAGAATGGCAGGGTTTAATGGTATGGAAAAGTTTTGTAGAGAGAACTCACAGCGCATCATTGGACGGGACCTCTCGGACAGACATATTTTGGAAATCAACTGGACAAGTGGAGCTGTCTAGATCGACATCATACTCTGGCGTGCATGGACTTTTGAGAAATAAACTAATCAACTGTCTAATGCCACTACTCCTTTCACCAAATAGATAGCCTCTAACTCCTTTCACCAAATAGATAGCCCCTTTGATCAGGTTCAAGGAGCAACTATTTAAAAAAAAAAAACTGACTTATGGAGGGAATGTCAGTAGATCGACATTGTCCACACGGATACCAAACACAATCTACCACAGATTATTTTATTCAATGGAAATGCCACTGTAGCACGCGGGCGGTCCGACGTGGCTCGCACGGGGTCCCTGGCCTGTGGGCGGGCGGATGGGATGGCTTGAGGGTCGGAGACCCTCAAGCACCGCGGTTTTGGCCTAGTTGGCCAAGGGTTCCGTCCGTTCCGTTACAACCACCCTACCTCATCAGCACACTTCATAAGGTTATGGCTACAATAAAAAAAATACTTTATGTAGGAATCTGGATGAATTTGTTGTCCTTTACCTTGGAACATCCTCATTTGCAGTCGCACCTTTGAGGAGCACAACGGGCAGCTCTAGAACATTTCTCATATATCTCTAGAGATAGATTAGAACTGTGACATTGGTTTCTGTTTGATCAACTTCTTGAGTCACATGATCTTGCGGTGTACGAATATCCATGCACTGTACGAAGGGTTTTAACGATCGCCGATTTCCTTACGCCACCAGTGTTTGCAAAGCACAAGTGTTACTCCAGTCTGGCAAATGCTATCATCGCTTTTCATTGGACTACTCTCAAATTTCAGTGTCCCTCGTTGGTCGAGAATATTGCACTGGAGAGGTACTGAGAAAGAAGCCAGAATCTCTTTGAAAAATATTCGAAACTTGGACACCAACCCTACAACTGGAAAATTCAATTTTTAGCATCATCATGGCTTTTCATGCGTACCACAGAATACATGGAGCGTATCGCTTGCAATACAGTGGAGTTGATGATGCAGCAGTCTGTGCAGATTCTCCACAGCCTTCATGTAAATGAACTCATATGTACTATAGAATGGAAGTGTTGGAAGAGCAGATTTTAGTATATGTGTCCAATGCCAAGAGGAGAGGGATGAAAGGGAGTAAAATAGAGGGCCAGAGACATTGAGAACATGCTCCTGAAGAATGTGTACGTTGGAACATGTGTTCGTTACATTGGTCCAAGCTGGTCAAAGCATGAGGAATGGAGCTTGGAACAGTTGCACTTGAAAAAACCAAATATTAATGACGAAAAAATCTCTATTGCTATCTACCGTGATTGACTCGTTCCAAGAAACATGCCTGCGTCCCTAGGGATAACTTGCTATAAAATTGCAGATTGCGGAGGATACTGAATAGGGAAAAAAAGAAAAACACTAAAAAGGGGACATGGAATCTTGAAGCCTCAAGAATTAAGCACAGAAACTTAGTGACAGTTCTAGTTGTTCTGGCTGTAAAGTGAAAAATGGGAAGAATAGGTACCCCTTCACCGATCAAGGAAAGCAACTCAAGTGAGTTGCTATCAAGTTGCTATCAGTTTCTAACACAAGTAATATACTCTTCAGTTTAAAATTTCTATGAAAATATTTTGGAAATTAAGAAGCAAATTGTAGATAGCCAAGGTGAAGGTGCTTGATGGGCATAATGCATATGAGGTCACAGTGTTACCAGTGTAATGCAGAAATATTTCCGTGCAGTCTTGGGGTTTTGAGATCCATGTTGAATTTTTTAGGCACTGCTTTGATCTGATGGCCTCGAGAAGATGACCTAATTTCTTTAATCTTTAGGCGAGGTTTGTGCCAAAATTTCAATGATGTTTTCCCGAAAACTGTTCCCAGTAAAATTTTAACATTTTGTCATGTTGCCAATGTATTCCAGCTAGTTAGAACGCCAGGAATAGAACATTAATAATTGAGAACGTATTTTAAAATTATGACGGTGGAGCAAAACTCACGACTTCAGTGTGTAGTGGGGCTCAAACGTAAAACAGAACATCCAGTTGAAGAGTTGTAGGACTCGTACATTTCAGCAACATGGCAACCCCTTCCCTTTCGGTACAACATGTTTTTGTGTTATAATGTTCCAGCTATTGGCATCTTTGATACAATCAAAAAAGAGTTTATCCCCTCCCAGTCTACCATGTTATCGACTGCTTGTGTTTTTTTTTTTCCAGATGATAGCTCTTATTTGTATCTCCATTCCAATCAACAAGTTGATCCCTTGTTGCCGATTTCCAATGACATAGTTCATATCCACGTCCTCTTTTGCTCATGGTGGAGGTGAAACAAACTTGATTAAGAAAGTACTCCCTAGGTCCTAGGCAATGCTCGAGCTTGCTGACATGGAAGACCAGGTAAACGGACATGATATCTGGTAAGCTCAGCCTGATGGTCATGCATATTTTCATCTCCTTCTTGACTTGTCATGCTCCTTTTCCACTGATATACTAAGTAGAGGACAGAAAAGGAATGCATTATTCCATAATAGTAAGTCTCTTACATCTTTTCTGATACGCCAATTATGTAATTTACATCATAAGTACGTACCTCGGGAGCACCTTGGAAAGGCTTGTATAGAATGTCGACCGGATGAAAACAAAATCATGTCCAAAACAACTGCGAAAAACGAGGTGATTATGATGGTGACATGGCAATGCCTTTTTGTGCAAGTTCAGGCTGGACCCGAGGGGGGGGGGGGGTATCTTGTTTGACCCTCCGGGTTTTGGAAGCCTCCCAAAAAGGTACCCGAGAAGCTTCCAGGGTGCGTCCTTAAGGGTAACATTACTTGGCACTCGCAGGTGTTGCAATGTAGGCAGACTGATAGGGCACTCAAATATTTCCCTGGATGAAGCTCCTAAAAGGAAGCCCCCATGTGTAAAAACCAGAGCTAGACACAGGACATAAGCCACATGTCCATTGCATTTGATTTATTAGATGTCTTACCTTTGAGAATCTTTACATGATTTTGATTTAAGACAGAAATTGAATAGGCATTAGTTTTGTCCGAGTCCAACGAGTTAGTTCCTTGCACAAAAGTGACCAGTTGTCCTGAAATACAATTATGAGGAAGTATTTTTTGAGAGATCATCAATGCAAAAAAGTGATATTTTTTTCCAGGTACACTCATTCTTTTCACAGTTCTCATCATGAAAAGTGTAAATTTGTGGATGGCAAAGATTCTCTGAAGACCGTGCAAGGATAGGAGTGAATTCGTTGGCTGATGCTCCAGCACTGCTTTGCTCCAATGCCAAGTGTTATGTGTAGAGGGGTGTAGATGATTTACAGATAGAAATTTGAGAGTAGAGCATGATTTGGGGAAATGGGGCACTTCATACAGTTTGTGAAGTTTCTGTGGACCCTTGTGGAAAGTGGTCGAAGCTGTCATAATCTTCTGCAACAAAACATTGAGAGGCAAAGCAGTTGGCTAAAAAAGATAGAGTTTGGCACTCATTGTGTACAGCTGGGATGTAACAACTACAAAATTTATGGTAGCAATGAACAACATGCTTTGGGCACATCAGGACTATATCTTGGTTCCAACCGCACTCCGAAGGAGTAGTTTGGACACCTTCAAGAAGTCTAGGGGATAATTTCTAGGAGTACCTCTTCGAGTGCAACTTTGGTCAATTCCTGATCACACTTTCTAGCCACATCATTGGCAACAGAGTTATCACAATGGACTTAACAAAAGTGGTGGCAGGATTTGATTGACCTAATCCCATTCATGTCTGGGATGTTCATTTTTGTTTGCAATTCCATGATTGCTACCTGCACTTTGTTTGGGACTATTGTATATTCTTATCACCTCTTTTTGATCACACTATGAAACCACTGAGTAAAATTGGAGTAATAAGGAACAAGAATATTTTTGTCTCTTTGAAAGATTATCTGACATTGGTGTCATCATTATGATTGGCATATCTTACAGTGGCATAAATTATTGCTACAAATGTGTCCAACCGAGCAATCACTGGACACTGCCAAGAGATATCTGTAATATAAATCACACACGTGGTTAGTCCACGTGGAGACAGGGAAAGAGGAAGAAACCGTAACAGCAGAAGCAACCACATTGGCCTCAACACCTGACAAGTCCGCAGCTGATCTGGAGGAGTTTGTACCACTCCTCAAGGAGTTCAAAGGAGTATTTCCAAACAAAATTCCTCGAGAGTCACCTCCGCGATGGAGCATCGACCCCCAAATAGACCTGAAGCCGGGTAGCAAACCGATCGTGAAGGGTAGCTATCGGATGTGTGACCACGAGCTGACCAGAATCAAAAAGCAGTTAGACGAGATGCTTGGTCAGGAGTTCAACAAGCCATTCGAGTCAACCTATGCGGCACCTTCACTTTTTGTGAAAAAGAAAATAGGCGAGATGCGGATGTCCATGAACCATCAAGCGTTGAGTGAAATCACCATCAATAACCACTACCCTCTTTCGCATTCCGGCAAACTTTTCGATATACTCTGAGGGGCAAGAATTTTCACCAAAATTGACCTACGCATTTGCTACAATGAAAACCGCGTATGTGCAGAGGAAATCAAGAATACAGTGTTCTCCATCGTATACTAACACTTTGATTTCGCAGTTAGGCCGTTTGGCATCACAATTTTCCCCACAAATCTTATGGTGACAATGAATAACATTTTTGGATATACAAAGATGAATTCATCGCTGTTCACTTCAACAAAATTTTGGTGTGCAGTTGCATCCAAGAGGATTACAATGGACATCTCAAAGAAGTTTTTGCGATTTTACAAAACTCTGAAAATGCAACTTTGTTCTTCGTACAGTCGAGTTTTTGGGACACATTATTGGCGCCGACAGAGCACTACGGACCCAAAGAAAGTGGAGGAGGTCGATGATTGGCCACTGCCGACCAATGTTCAGAACATACATGTATTTTAAGGATTCTGCATATACAACTGTCAATTTATAAAAGGCTACATTCGAGTTTCAATGCCGTTCTCTGATTTCACTCGTGAAACCGACGAGGGGAATTGGAGAGAGAAAAAAAAATGTGTTGAACTCTTTGAGAAACGCTCTGACCTGGGCGCTAACCCTATTATTGGCGGATCCAATGATGGACTACATCATGGCCACCGATGCCTCTGATCGAGCAATTGGAGCAATTATCCTCCAAGACAATGGTGGTGGAGAACAACCGGCCGCTAATATTCATAAAAACTATGCAGACCATATTCATATGTGTGATTCACAAAAAACAAACACTCGAAATCATGCATGCGTTCAAGACGTGGTGGTGGTACTTGGAATGTCGGGAATGCATAGTCTGCGCCAACCACCGTGCACTGAAACACCTCAAGACATGGCCAAATCTGAGCCATGGACAAACTCTATGGATTGAGTTCCTTTATTCACGCCTTGACTACGACATCGAGTATCCTATACAAATAAATCCAAGCTTTGAGTCAAAGCTTTGAGTCAGTGACTGGATCCTACGGCCGAGATGAACGTGCTCCTCATCGAACAGGACCCGTTCCTTGTGAGGATGTTCACAAATGGTTTCAAGGAATTTGGGGGGTACGACAAGATCAAGTTTTGGTTCAACAATTTCTCGTGGCAATGACAGTTCACTCGCCAGGCAAGGAGCTACAACATATGCTATTGGAGGAGTACCAAGACACAAGTCCAGGTGGACACTTTGGTGAGGACAAGACATAGAAGAAGCTGGCAAAATATTACAAGTGGGATAGGATGCAGACCGACATGACAAACTTCCGCAAATCATGTGACACCTGTCAGTGGCAAAACTCTCGCCACATGAGGCAACAAGGACTGCTCTGACCTCACCATGTTCCCACGAATCTGTGGGTCGACATCAGCACGGATTTTGAGATGGGATTGCCTGCCACTTTAGAGGGCTATGACGCCATTTTCATGGCGGTAGACCAGCTTTCAGAAATGCCACACTTCATTCCGACAACAACCACCATCACCCCATAAGGAACAACACAACTGTTTCTAAACCAGATCATACAGCTACATGGCATGGCACATACCATAATCAGAGATAGAGAAGGCCGTTCTATTAGCTATTTTTGGCGTGAGTTGATGATGTGTTGTGGCAGCCGGATCCAGCTATCAACGGCGTTCCATCCTCGAATCAACGGGCAAACCGAGCGAACTAATCAGACACTTGAACAACTTCTCGGCACTTTATGCAAGCCACACGACACTGAGTGAAAAGCAAAATTGCCAACCGCCAAAATTGTATGCAACTCTGCCACTTCCACCACAACGGGTAGAATTCTGTTCAAGGTGGTCTACGGTAAACATACTACCAGACAGATGGACTCCAGAGCCAAAGCAGTATTCTCTTGGTTAACATACACCAACGAGAATTTAACAGAATTTGGGGAGAAACACAATAGACTCCCATGAAGTCACAGGTATCTATGAATTAATCAGTAGATTAACATCATAGCAATGTCATGTTTAGCATTGGTGATCACATCCTATTCAGTTCTACAAGTATCAAACTTTGTGGACAAGACTTTGAAAATCCCAAACATCAATGGTTGGACTTGTTTGAGATAATGCAAATGCAAACTCCAGTTTTCACTCACATTTGCCTACCAAACAGCATGGCGATCCACTTAGTCTTCCACATCAGCAAGCTCAAGCAATACCAGAATCCATGTGAGAAAGTTTCCGGCCGAGACATCGCTACTCCGTCTTGTATCCAAGTGTACGGGAATATGGAGCACGTGATTGAAGACATCCTAAGACATCCAACCCATGGACAAATGGTCGAGTATATGGTTAAGTGGCACGACTATGAAGTTGCACATGAAACTTGGAAGCCTTGTGACAACCTCCGAGCCATTGAGCATGTGATCGACGGCTATGACAGGCATCGGCTTACGTCTCCTAATGTGCGGTGACGTTGCAGCTACAAGGAGGGAAAGTATTATGTCCCATAGATTCACGAGTCCCTAAACTTCACGATTGGGAGTATCTTTCCTTACATTCATGGCCAACCGCTTGTCGACCTTCTGATCAGCCAAGAGAATTTTGGTCACCTCGTCCGACATCCTGTGGTTTGCTTTTGAAGGTTCTAACACTTTCGACCACTTTCCAGAAGGGTCAACATAAGTACCGCGAAATGTGTTGATGTTTAGGTACTTTTTGGTCAACTTGTTGACGACCCCTGTATTTATGAAAACGCGCCTACATTTAAGAAACCCCCAGCTTCTTGGTGGAGTTTCTCAAAGCAACCGATTGTGACGTAATGTTGCACTTGTTGCTCGGCTCGAGCACCGACGACCCAGTGCATCCTCTCTGTGATTATGCACTCGATATTTTCAACACTTATCATCAAAGTACACTTACTACTCCATAAAAAATATCCCTTTTTCCCAATTCCTCAAAAAAAAAATTGCTTCATACCTCATACCTGTAAACCGTCCAATAAAATGATGTTTTGCTAGTCTAGACAAGACTATATTCTGCCATCCCACTTGGACTGAAGTGCATGGCCTACTCCATCCAGGTTTAGCACCCGAGCAACACTGGTTGCTTAGTTGTGAGAGGGAAAACTTGCACTCAAGACTTAGCGCGAGAATTGTAGCTGGAAATGAGTAATAACCAAGTTAACAAAAAGAGTAAGGTGTGATGTGGGACCCCTCCCACACTAACCTAGGTACCCATATTTGTGAGGCTTGTTACTCAGCCGACCAGCCAATCATGAAAATGCCCTATTCTCAGGCTTGTGGGGTTTTCTCGGTGAGCCCTGTCAGAGGACAGACAACCCCAAACCTGGGCATTGTCTGTTCTTCCTCAAATCTGGACCATACCAAAATTTGCACATTGTGAACACAGTCGTGTATTCAGAATCAGCTAGAAAAATCACATGTAGGATTTATGTCTGTCTGAACCTTTGCAGATTCTATGCTGTTAAGAACAGCCGTCCATGACAGTCAGTGAGATGAGTGACGGTGGCTAATGTTGATGGATTTGGATATGCACTGACACCAAGTGGGAGACTCCACGAGAGGATATGGAAGCTATGCCCCTCAAACGGTACGATGTCTCCTCCATTGCTCAGGGCCCGCTGTCATCAACGTCCATCGAGTCGGTTGTCTACACGAGCATGTACAGTAGCCGAGAGGTCACAACAGAGATCAGTGAGATAGTACACGTGCAAATTGTAACAGTCCCTCATGACTCATGGACACTAATGTGCATGCACATGCAGAGGTCATGCAACCACTATACACACCATAGCTCATGCACTACATACAATCATGCCCCTCACAATATAGTAAAGCCATAAAAGTGCGATGTTGAGCACACAAAGGGTTAGGGCGTAGAGGGAGAAAGACGAGGAAAGGAAACTCATGGATGCATGACTGCGCACTCACGGATGCAGACCAACTAGAATAGTAAACTTCTTGACCGATGCGCGTTTGTCCACCTTGGTCAAGAACTTAGCGAGTTGTTATAAACTCTCGACCTGCACAATCCGGATGCTGTCCTAATGCACCAAAGTCGCACATGGTGATACTCCATATTGGTGTGCTTTATGTGTGCATGATGAATGCCATCATTCTTTTCCATGGCCATGGCACTCTCATTGTCACTGTGTAGCATGATGGAAAACAAATGCTGACGAAACTCACATAGCAGACGACAGAGCCACGCAATATCGCATGCACCAGCATCCTATACCACGTACTCTGCCTCTACTGTATCGCGTAGGATGCATCCCTACGTCCCACTTTGCCACGAGGCAGCCGTGCCACCGATGAGAAATATCCACCCAGTTGGCTCTTACCGTCTTTGCTCCCAGCCAAGTCACTGTTGGTGTAGCCCTTGGTGACTACAAATGGTTGGTGATGGAATGTTATCCAACAACGTGAGGTAGAGACAACATACCACACCACATGATTGGCTACATCTAGGTACAACTAGTGGGGATACTGGGAGAACCTGGCCAACACGTTTACGGCAGAGGCAATGACCGGCCGTGAGATGGTGGCAAAGATAATGGGTGACCCAATGACTCAAGGAAAAGTAGTCACATCCACACCCACACCTAGTGTGTCGGCATTAGAAGGCTTCACCTTGATCTGACCGTTTAGGGTCATGGGTGTGGAGGTACTAGGTATAGTGGACAAGGGGACCGTAAAGCGCTTGGCTAATGTCTCCAAATAGGCTGCTTGATGCATACATAGACTATTGTGGGTGCGGTCGCGTTCGATCTCCATGCCCAGAATTACCTGTGTAGGCCGTAGGTTTGTCATCTTGTAAGTGGATTGAAGTAGATCCTTCACTTGCTGGACAATGACGAGATCAGGAGACGCGATGAGCAGTTATCCACATAGACGAGCATGATGACTAGGTTTGTCCCAACTGAAGTGACGAAGAGGGTTGGGTCTACGTCTGTGCGCACCAGGCCACCCTTCAAGAGGGTGCAGCTGATCTCTTTGTTCCAGCACCTATATGACTGTTTCAGGCCATAGAGGACCTTCCGTACATGCAAATCAGTTATGTGCTATACCCAAAGCTAAGGAGCGAGACCATATAGAGCTTTTCACCATCGAGAGTACCATGCAAGAAGGAATTACTCGTGTCCATGTCATGTTGTGTGACCATGCTAAAGGGCGTGTTGCTGATAGTAAAGTGGCAAGTCAACCAGCTCGTTTAAGCGTGCTGTTAAATGGCAGAAAGCTCCTCCTTACAAACACCATCCTACTTGGCAGTGTCAGGTACAACCCTTGCTTCATGGAGGCTCTGTGGGTGTGCTGCTTGTAAATATGACCTGGCTATCAACAGACAAGTTGTACCAAGACCCACTGGAGAATGAGATAGCGAGACATGTGTATCACATTGATGCTCCTACAAAATGACATCATAACCAAATGTGGATTTATGATGAAGGTCCGCTATGACGATGGCAACGGAAAACCCAAGGCCTTCGTCTCCGGATCCCCTCTCACCATAGTCTGAGATGGGGACGTGGGATGGAGGGTAGTGACCAATGAAGGCCAACTGATGATAGGATAAATGCCTGGTGAAGGTGTTGGGGTGCGTGGATGAATATGACCACCGGAGGTACGTAAGGATGTCAGACCAACACTGAACAATTGGACAAACCGGGCTCAAGGAGCTAAGGACACGACGGGTCGCGCCACTAGAGTTACCGACTCAAAAGACAAAGAACTACTCAATTGGTCGATGTAGTCAACGACCGGAGTGACGGACTATGTCGCCTGGGTGGCAGAGTAAGCCACCAAAGAAGTGGACTCATTTGCTTTGTCAGTGGATTTAGTGGCCAAAGACTTGGACTCGGATGCGTTGTAAACAGACGGAAGAACAGTCTCAGATATAGACTCAAATACGACCAGGATTTCCAGTGCTTATGGACGTGTAGGCCACATAGTAGAACGAAGGACTTGTTGAATGTGTTTGTCCCTTGTTGGTTTTGTAGGGCGGATTAGGAATGCTCTGCCCCTTGCGGAGGTATGATCCCTAGATCCGTTGTAGTGTGACTCAAGTATGCTCTGTCTCATGTAAGATATAACTTGTGAGTACAACATGTGGGTGAGTGGTTAACATGGCTATTTTGATGATTTGGCCAAGTGAGAGGTCATGTGTTCAATTCTGGCTCCATGCACATCTTGGTTGTTATAGAAACTTTCGAGAAAGAAATTCCGTAGCTTCTTGGAAGGTACATGGTGGGTCTGCCGCCTTGACATTAGGATGCATATATGTCAAGTAAACAACGCAAGTCTATTGGTGATATGGCTGGGTCAAGCCACTTCCTAGGAATGTGCTTTTGAGTTCTAGGATTGGATAGACTATTGTAAAAGGATTTGTCTTGCATGTTGATCAATCAACCATTGCTTAATGCTCTCTTGCATATTGATGACTTGAGATCTTCTTGAGATGTAATGTTAAGGCGTTAGTACTCTTGAAGGTGAAGTGTATGCCTGAATAAGTTTGGGGTGCATGACACATGCCTGCAAAGGAAGAAGGTGTAAAAACCGTTGTGATATTTTTGGTTTAGTGAATTCTCTGCAAGAGGTGGTTAGCTCAATAGCTAATAAAGGGTTATGGGCCCATGTCTCTAGTTACAGAAATTTCACGCACGCAACCGCTGAAGTCACAAGCAGTGAGAGTGCCTTCGCTCTCATCCAACCACTCTGTTTGCAGGTTAATCATCAGTCGGAGGGGAATATAGCACATCTTCATCTTTCCACCTTGGGAGCCGACATTAGCCTACATCAGCCTGCATCATCACGCATCTGCTTGTATCGACCAATGAGAACAGGAAAAGCAGTTGCCTCTTTTCACCAACATCCTACAGCAACCTCAAGTATAGGTGCATTGGCATCAGTAACAGGTGCACTAGCTGTAGCAATTGTACTTATAGGGATGGCATGGACAGGGGAACCAGTGAATCACTCTTTCATTCTCAAGTTTGATGGAGAGGGGTTTACGCTTTGGAAGTGGCAGTTGAGATCATCATGGATGATAGAGACTTGCTAGGATATTTTGATAGATCTATCTCAACACCAAAGGAGGAGGGTGCTGACCTTGTGGCATGGGTCAAGCTCAACAAGAAAGCTCTCGCTATTCTTGTTTCCTCCATATAATCCTAAGTCCTTTAAATAAATAGTGGTTGTATAGTGGTAGACGTGGCATACGCCAAACTTGGCAAGTTGTTTTATTCCTCCCCACTTGCCAACCGTCTCTTCATTCTACACAACCTCATTAGCATGAGGCTTGGTGAAGGGGACGATGTCTTCGCCTTTATACAAAAGTTTGAGACGCTCTTGCAGCAAGCCACCGGCAAACTATGGGACCTAAAATCAGATATGCAGGCAATGATCTTTCTGATGACGCTGTCGGAGAGCTAGGGTCCCATGATCACAGTGATTGGAGGGTGGACTGAAGAGCAAGTATCCTATACCATCGTCTCGGAGTATTTACGGAATGAAGCCATGCATCGCAGTAGTAGTGAAGTCAACATGGTTGCCTTCGCCTCATGGAGAAGCGAAACCTTTCACAATACCTCCTTCTTTGGATACCAAGGAAACAATAGCATTGGCAACGTTGGAAGGGGTCCAAAGTGCCAAGGAAACTGCCATAATTGTGGTAAAGCTGGAAACTGGGCTCGGGAGTACCGGGCACCCAAGGAGGGAGGATACGAGGATGAATGGAAAGGGGGAAATGGTGGGAAGGATCCCACAAGCTTGATGGCTGAGTTTGCCTCCAAAAAAGGGAGGGTGATATTCAGGCCAGGAGCTTACGGCCTTCACTTGGGTACAAACAAGCACACCACTTACGAAAAGAGAGACTTCATCTCTCTCTTGCTCCATGCAACAAGAACTTCAAAGTCGCCAACGGTACATACAACACATTGGTGACGAAGAAATTCAGACTGACCCTGAAAACTTACGACACCAACACCACGAACAAGAAGTATCTGGCCAGACCCAGTCCTAACCGGGCCAAGCAAACTAAGAGCCCGAGCTATGGTTAATCGTGTGCTTTTTATACACAGTTCATTGTGTGTATTTATCTACGTAAGGATAGGAAGCTTCCACGAAGTTAGTGTGTATGAAAGCTATTTTTTTTCACTAACGGTTCAGAGTAGATAAGCCAGGAAATTTCCAATGATGTGATTGGACTTACAGAATCAGATAATAAATTCCTCTATTTGAAAGGACTCACTATATCGTAAACGTTTTTATAAATGTGTTCAGAGTATAAAAAGAAACATACTGTGCTTCCAAAACAGGAAATGGGATAAAATGGCCCTAATCAGGCTAGGTCCTTCGGCGCGGGGAATTTCACATATTTATTTGAACCGAGTTACAAGCCCCCCTACCCTCTAA
>SZWC01002660.1:179076-216749 GCA_023375785.1 Penium margaritaceum
CCCCCCCCCCCCTCCGAAAATGCAAAAGTGTATCGGAAAAATGTATTGGATTGTGTACGCCGTGAAGTATTAGGACTGAGATATGTTTGTCCACCAATGAACAACGCATAACTCAAGTACGAAGTTGCTTCGTCCATCGATGGATCGAAATCGATGGACGAAGACGTCACACCTTGATGTCGGTAAGTTTGTTGTCCATAAATTGCTTATGTTCGAGCTAGTTTACATTTGTAACAACTTCTCGATTACAAACTGTTCCCTTCGAAAGGGCGACTATCAAGATTCTCGCATCCTAGCGAGAATCTTGACAGATGAACAAAACACGACTAATCGAAGATTCCATCCCTTTGTAGTTTCCTTGCAACCTGTCCCAGTCAAATGCATTTGTGTATCATAGTTCACCCCTTTCCTATTCACTTCCACATACATTCATCTAATACTCTTTCGGCATTTGTGTGGGGGGGAGGGGGGACAGAAATCAGTTGGACCTCATGTCCGATCACCCCTCCCCAAAATAGGGAGAGTGTATTAGGTGAATGTATTGGAATGTGAACGTCGTGAAGTATGAGAATCGAGAGAAATTTGTACACATGTGAACAATTCCTCATGAACATTCGATGTTGCTTCGTCCATCGATGTTTCGATGTAGATGGACGAAGCATGTAAAAGTTGTCATAGCGAAGTTGACACAAACCCGTTCATGTTGTGTGCATTTGTATTCGTGAGGTTCGCACTCGCATTTATGAGGCTAACGGTGCCCGCTCGAAACCGTTAGTATTGCGTGGCAAGATCCCAACGCGAGCGGGAATGAACACCCCCCCCCCACAACCATGCTGATTGTACATGGGGAGTGTATTAACGGATGTATTTTGGTAAAATGAATACAGAGACACAAATGTACATAATTCTCTGTTTCCAAGCAACTTCTCTGTATGGAGTTCATTTGTGAACTTTCAGTACATTCCTCCCAATACATCGCCAGATACAGTCACCATACTGATATTCGCTTGGGGGGAGGGTTGGGGGGGCTCCAACATTGTCGGCGCCCATATACAATTGCCCCCTCCCCCCAAGAGCAAAGAATGTATTGGACCAATGTATCGGTCGATGAACACACGGAAGTATGGAAGTAGCGAGAAAAATGTTCACTGGTGAACGCCCCCTGGAACGAAAAGGACAGGTCGATCGAGCTCCGCTAGAGCAGCTGAAGGTCCTGTATGCCGTCTGAATTATGATTGTCATCTGTAAAGCACGAACATGTGCTCAGGCTCGATTCAACATGGGTTCGCCTTTAATTTTTTTCTCGGTTAGAAATCTGTCTTTTTCCGTTTCAACGCATCGTTGATTGTTCAAAACATTGACTTCATCCCAACCGTCGTACTTAATTGCAGGTTTTCTAATGTTTCCGAGGTTGACAGTGTGATTAAACACGGCGAGCTGTATATTTTTTCCGCTAGACACAGGGCTTCGTACTTTTTCCATCATTTCCTTCAACAACTTGGACCATTACTATGTTTGCATCAATGGACGAAGAGTGTTTATGAGCGTGTGGTGATTGCATACAAAGACAGTAACTGAGGTAACAGTATTTCGGTTAAACGAACGAAACCCTACCTACCTTCCATCGACAAACGTTAACGAGAGACCACAGTCCGACAGTTGCTCTTGAATGTTACATCTTTACTGCTGTGCAAGAACATTGATAACTGGATCCAAAAAAACATGTTTGTACCTGGGGTGGGCGACTTACAACTTGAATCCAATTTGAGTATCTAAAAAAACAACAGGCCTGACCATTCTAATCGTATAGCAAAACCTATGCCGATCGTTTTAAAGAATTCTACTATGCTCTAACGATAATTATCTGTAGTTATCATGCTGTAATTTAACTTCCTTGCACCTTCCTAAGAACTCGCATGATAACTATAAAGTCTCTTATAGGGTTTGTGAAATGCTTTGTCCATAAACTAGAGAAGTTTCTTACCACCTTCCTGTGCCTATGCACTTAAAATGTACACACTAAAGAGGGTGTATTTTTTACGGCTGACTGGTCATAAATGAAGAGCCCAACAAAAAGAATTCATGTAATGCATAGCACCGGAGTCGATGATCTAGGTGCCACCAGGGTCACCAACAGACACAAGAACATTGTATTAAACGACATTCCATGACGCAGGCACTAGACAACGTGCATGAGATTGAGATGTAAAGCATGCATGTTAATTTTCAAGCCAGAAAAGATCATCCAAGATGGGAGTTCGAACACAATGGCCATCCGCAAGAGGATCACCGCGAAGAGTAGTCGCAATCTGAAAATTGCGAGTGATCTCCTGACTAGCATACATACAAATCATTCTTCCCAGGGGCTCACAAGGGGAGATATTGAGGTCGTGCATGACAAAAATTTCCGACTGGTCTTGCAAGTAGAGTGTCCAAGATTCAAGAGGTACTGCGACGTGGCCATGCCGGAGGGAGTTGCTGAGGTGTAGCTGAGCTATGACGGTAGAGGTGACCATGCCAGATAAGGAGTCCATACAGTAACTTGCCTGATAGAAGATGTAGGAGGAGTCGGGGACCTAGTCAAAACTGTTGCATTGCTTGTGGATGAGGCGGTCACTGGGAAAGTAGAGGAAGCATCAACACGAGAGGAAGTGGTGTCTATAGTGTTACCTAGGCACCGCTCACACTCGTGAGGCATGGCACTGACGAAACGAGACTCATAAGACGGTGATGAGTAGGTGTACCGGCCATGACCCGGCTGGCCAGCCGGGTCATGGATCCTAGGTCTTTCCCTTCCCCTTCTTCCCATGTCCCCCCTTGCTATAACCAGTGACACGCATGGCTTTGGCAACACCGTGGGTCTTAGACAATGGAGGCATAGGAGACGCAAAGCTCGCAACTACCAATGTCCTTGTGTCTCCACGTTGTAGGCAGGTGTCGTGAATTGCCTCAATTCATGTCAAGAACCAAAAATATAACCAAGATATTCAAATGCCTTGGCACGCCATGACCTCTACAATCTCACGGTCAAAGCCGAAGAGGATCTTAGCCTACACATGAGTTGCACCATTCATGATGGTGAGGAGACTGGCTAGCGGACGCAAACCAGCCTTGCCAAGCCGGTGAAGAGGATCCTACGCGCAACGCCTATAGGTGGTGAAAGACTCAGAGTCACCCACCTTGAGCATGCTGAAGCTCCTCAGAAGGTGACTGACAAAATCCTGGCTAGAAGCATGGTAGGGACGTGTGAGGGTACTCCAAGCCTCATGGGGTCAGATTTGGTGCCAATAGTAGGATCGCCGATGAAAGGCTTGAGTTAGTGCAGTTACTCTCTGGTGCGACAAAGATGAGGGCTCAAACAACATGGATTGCATCAAACAACTACTCTGGGATGGGAGAGTAGCACTTCAGGGAGTAGTAGGGCTAGAAACACTCACCCTGATCTCACAGGTCAAACAACTGTTGAATGTTTTTGCCCTTTGTTCACTATTGTAGGACGGACCATGAATGCTCTGCCCCTTGTAGAGGTATGACCCCTTGATCCATTATAGTGTGGCTCAACTATGCTCTGTGTCATGTGAGATATGACAAATGAGTATACCATGTGGGTGAGTGGTTAACTTGGTCATTTTGTTGATTTGGCCAAGTGAGAGGTCATCAATTCGATCTTGGCCCCATGCACATCTTGTTTGTTATGGAAGCTTCCAAAAAAGAAAGTCTGTAGCTTCTTGGAAGCTACATGGTTGGTTTGTTGCCTTGACACTAGGATGTTGATGTGACAAGCCCATAGCGCAAGTCTATTGCTGATGTGGCTAGGTCAGACCACTTCCTACAAACGTGCTTTGAGTTCTAGGACTGGAAAGAATCATAAAAGGACTTGCCTTGCATGCTGATCAATCAAACCTTGCTTGATTCTCTCTTGAGTATTGACGACTTGAGCTCTTCTTGAGATGTAATGCTAAGGCGTTAGTAATCTTGAAGGTGAATTGTATGCTGGATTAAGTTTGGGGTGCAGGACACATGTCAACAAAGGAAGAAGATGTAAAAACCTTTGTGAGATTTTTTGGTGTCGCGGCTTCTTTGCTAGAGGTGGTTTACTCAGCAGTGAACAAAGGGTTATGTACCCATGCCTCTGGCCAAAGGGTTTCACACACGCAACAGTTAAGTCACAAGCCGTGAAAGCGCCTTCGCTCCCACCCAACTTCTCCGTTTGTAGGTCCACATCAGTAGGAGGGGAATGCAACACATATGTACCTTTTTGCATTGGGAGCTAACATCAGCCTACATTAGCCTACATCAGCCTACATTTGCTTGCAACAACCAATGTGAACAGGGGAAGCAGTTTCCTCTTCTTACCAGCAGCCTACAACGGCCTCAAACACAAGTACATTGGCATCAACAATAGGTGCAGCGATTGTAGCTATAGGGATGGCAGGGATAGGGGAACAGGGGAATCATTTTCCCATACTCAAGTTTGGTGGAGAGGGGTTTGTGCTTTGGAAGTGGAAATTTGAGATATTCATGGATGACAGAGATCTGCTAGGATATTTTGACGGAACTATCCCAGCACCCAAGGAAGAGGGTGCTGACCTTGTTACATGGGTCAAGCTCAACAAGAAGGCTCTCACCATTCTTGTGTCCTCCATACAACCCTGAGTCTTTTCACACATCGACGGTTGTACAGTGGCAGCCGCGGCATATGCCAAACTCGGCAAGGTGTTTCACTCCTCCTCACTTGCCAACCGTCTCTTCCTTCTATAAAGCCTCATCAGCACGAGGCTTGATGAAGGGGAGGATGTCTCCGCCTTTATGCAAAAGTTTGAGACGCTCTTACAACAAGCCACCGGCATGGGATGGGACCTAAATCCGATATGCAGGCCATGATTTTTCTGATGATGCTGCCAAAAGCTGGGGTCCCATGATCACAGTGATTCAAGGATGGACTGAATAGCAAGGTTCTTACACCGCTGTCTTCGAGTATGTGAGGAACGACGCCATGCGTCGTACCAGTAGTGAAGCACACATGGTTGCCTTTCCCTCACGGAGTAGCGGCACATTCCGCAATACCTCCTCCTCTGGGTACAATGGAAACATCAACACTAAAAATAGTGGAAGGGGTGTAAAGTGCCAATGAAACTTCCATAACTATGGCAAAGATAGACATTGGACTCGAGAGTTCTGGGAACCCAAGAAAGAGGGAGGACACTAGGATGAATGGCGAGGGGAAATGGTGCGAAGGATCCCACAAGCTTGATGGCTGAGTGTGCCTCCAACAAAAGGAGGACAATACTAAGGCCAGGAGCCTACAACCTTGACGCAGGAACAAACAAGCACACCACTTACGAGAAGAGAGACTTCATCTCTCTTGCTCCATACAACAAGAACTTTAGATTGGCCAACGACAAGGTTGAGGCTGCTAAGGGGATTGGTGATAATGGGTTTCAACAGTGCAGGATCAAACCTCAAGCTTGAGGGGGTGGTATACTTGCCCTCATTCACAGCCAACCTGCTCTCTCTCTCTCTCCCTAAGATAACCGACCACTGCATGACAATGGTCTTTACAGAGAAGGAAGCGGTGATAGTCCCTACCAAGGACATCAACATCTCCTACTCTGCCAAGAAGGTTGTTGCAGAGGTTCATCGCATTGATGGACTCTGGTCTTGTAGACCAAAACGACAACATGGACGGCTGAATCTTTGGCCGACAGTGATGATGAGGAGAGCAACAATGTAGATTTGGATGACAAAGGATATGTTGGAGCACCGGAAGCACTGGAAGCAAAATTTTTGGCAACAAAATCGCAAACAAATGCAGTCATCGGGTTTGTTCATTCTAGCCTGTGCACATCCTCCAAGAACCTTTGGCACAGGCGCTTTGGGCACGTGGCTCATCACACATTTGTACTCATGGGAAAGCAGGAGCTAGTGCATGGGATGGAGCTAGGTGATGGGGCGGAGGGAGCCAGGATCTTGTGTGAGGCATGCCTTCAAGGCAAGACAAAAAAAGAAACCCTTGAAGCGCAATAGCACACGTGTTCTCGCACCCGATGGCCCCATTCACTCTGACATGCGTGGTCCCTTTCGCATACCGTCCAATGGAGGCAGAGAATATTTCCTCACATTCATTGACGACAACAGCCGCAAGGTCTGGATATACTTTCTATAAAAGAACATTACGTGAAGGAGAATATGCAAGCCGTCGTAGCTATGGTTGAGCGACATAGTGGAAAGAAGGTGAAGGCATTCAGGGCAGACAATGGGAGAGAGAGAGTACGAAGCTTGAAGGGAGTGAATCAAGTTATAGGGTATTGAATACCATAAAACTACCCCCTACTCACCTCAAAGCAATGACGTAGCAGAGAGGATGAACCCATTTATGGTTAATGACCTCTAAAAAATACACTCTTTATGCAGTGTACATGTTTGATGTATGCCTTTGGAACTTTTGTGTTACCTTCGTGGAAGTTACATAACAAATTACTTTATGATGTATGTTCATATATCAAAGCATGTATTTCTATGATTTAACATACGAACATTCTTGGAGGGCTTGTATTTAAAACAATAACACATAAAAAAAAAACTTTCTTCCTTTTTCCACAACTCCATTCACAGTTTGCTTACACAGACATACATTTGTCTTTAGGCCTTACTAATGTTACTACTGTAAGGAATAACAGTGCCTATTCCTAGACATAAAACTAGGCAGGGACACAATCGACCCGCCATTACGTTCCGGGGTTAAGGGTTTTATATTCTTTGCTTCTATCACAGGTTCCTTACCATTGTAGGGGGGGTTTCGTACGCCCTCCATTCAAAAGACTAGAAAACCCAAAACTCTCGATCAAACCCACACGCGAATCACACCCGGGGTTGATGGCTTTATTTCTTGCTTGCCAGGGCTCCTGCTGGGCCCCGCGGTAGCGAGGCCCAGCAGGTTCCCTTCAATCTTCAGGATGGTTCCTCATACCCCCCACTCACAAGCATCGCAGAACCATAACTTGCTTCTTTGATTGTGAGTCGTCGATCGTGGTCGATCGACGGTCCGCGACTACAGATACAATATTGTACTTTTTTCTTTCCATCACTCAAATCGAATATGCCAACCTGCCACACTGAGCTAATACACTTTGCCCTTTTGGGGGGAGGGGGGATGACATCCGGATCCCATGCTACCTCCCACACCCCCCCCCTCCCCAAATGTGTTAAGTGTACTGGGTGAGTGTCTATGGTCTGTCTATCTCATGGACATGTGAAGAAAACACTATTGTATTGAATACACTAGTGGAACGAATCAGTCGCTACCCAATACACGCACCACAGACACTCCCACAATACACTCTACGGTTTAGGGGGGGGTGTGGGTAGTTCGGAGAATGTGGTGACCGTTCCGTCATGGGGGAGCTTCCCACCATGCGACATCGATTATCTCGACGATCAATGTCATCGATCATCGATCTTTGATCGTCGATCTTCATGGATCGACGGCCAGAGACTACAGATACAATATTGTACATTTTTTCTTTCCATCACTCAAATCGAATACACCAACCTGCCACACTGAGCTAATACACTTTGCCCTTTTTTTGGGGGGGGGGGGGATGAGATCCGGATCCCATGCTACCTCCCACACCCCTCCCCAAATGTGTTAAGTGTATTGGGTAAGTGTCTATGGTCCGTGTATCTCATGGACATGTAAAAAAAAAACTACTGTATTGAATACACTAGTGGACAAAATCAGTCGCTACCCAATACACGCACCATAGACACTCCCCCAATACACTCTACGGTTTGGGGGGGGGGGTGGGTGGTCCGGAGAATGTGGTGACCGTTCCATCATGGGGGAGCTTCCCACGACGCGACGTCGATTAACTCGGTGATCGATATCATTGATCGTCGATCGTCGTTCGTCATGGATCGACGCTACGGCACTACCGGAAAATTTCTGTACATTTTTCTTTTCCATCACTCAAATCGAATACACCAACCTGCCACACTGGGCTAATACACTCTTCTCTTTTTTTTTTTAAGGGGGGGGGATGAGATCCGGTTCCCATGCTACCTCCCACACCCCCCCCCCCAATATGTTCAGTGCATTGGGTTACTGTCTATGGTCCGTGTAACTCATGGACATGTAAAAAGAACACTAATGTATTGAAAACACTAGTGCACAGAATCAGTCGCTACCCAATACACACACCATAGATACTCCCCCAATACACTCTACGGGTTTGGGAGGGTGGGGGGGCCGACCGAGTTCCGAAGTTTGTCGCGATGAGAACCTGACTGAACAATTGCGATAATACGCTCGACAAGAAGCATGTGTCAAATCGTGGACCCGTAATCGGTAAGTATCGGAATGACAAACCAGACCAGATACAAAGTTTCAGGACAAAGATACGTCTCCTTTTTGTTTCACAGAAAATATCATACGTATTATTCTTTTGAAATGTTCTATTACATCCACTTACCATCGCAAATCTATCACGTACATCGTTATAAACGTGAACACAACATGACTGCATCTGAAGCCAATTTCTTGGAAATTAACAAATTCAACATGCCATATACACTGAATGTGCAGTGTATAATTTGGCCACGATTAACCATACCTCGATGAATTAGACACTCCTAGGCATGACAAGGTGCATGCTCTTTGACGCCAAGCTTCCTCCTAGGTTCTTGGCTCAAGGAGCACGTATGACCACCTTTCTTGTGCACCTCACACTTGCAGCAGCTGTACAAAACAGAGGAAAGAAGAAGCAGACACAACAGCTGAAAATGCCTCAAGAAGCATGGTCAGGAAGGAAGCCGGACGCCTCCCATCTCAAGGTGTTTTCTTGCACCGGCTTTGCCAAGGTCCAGGCCGGTGAGGGTCCTAGAAAGCTCGATGCAAGAGCACGGAAGTGTAGTGGCAAATATTGGGGAGTAAAACAAAGGGGAACTATGGCACGAGCACCGTGCCATAGTGCTTTCCAGGACCCTGGAAAACAAGGGTTTGTGAGATCAACAAACCAGAACTGGTTACTAATTGAGATTTGGCAAACCATATTCATCATTGCCACCTCAGTTAAAGGCCTGCTTGCTATGAAACTATCCACAAAGTTTATAGACTGTGGGACCAAGGAGCCAAGAAGGTCATCCGTAGCAAAGATGTAGATTTCCACGAAATTTTTATGAGAAAGGGGGAGCTTCTAGAATTCAAGAACACTCCAAAACAGGGAGGGTGACTCATTCTCCTTGAGGTGGGAGAAAAAGCACCAGCACAATGGCATGGACTAGGTACTGCAACAGGGAAAGGAGCTCATGAAGATAACTCGGAGAAATCAGACTCTGATTCCGACGTATTTGATCCTCCAGACCATGAGCAGGATGACTCTCCCATCATCAACGATGAAGCAGACCTCCAGCCTCCCATCATCAACAGCAACAGCCAGCAGGTCCAAGGACCAGTTCACGCCTCAAAGTACCTCCATAGCATTACGATGCTGATAGGGATAAATGGACAGGCTCCGACTATTCGTTCATGGTTCAAGAGGAGCCAATGTCTGTCGTAGAAACACTCACGCAGCCTGACAAAGTGGACTGGGATGAAGCAATTTGTAGTGAACTCAGCTCCATCGAGGAGAATGGGACATGGGTTCTGGTGGAAAGACCTACTAGGACTCACGTTATGGGGTCCAAGTGAAAAAGAAATAGGACGGCAAGATAGACAAGTACAAGGCACGGGTGGTAGCAAAGGAGTTCTCTCAACGGCCTGACACAGAGTATGATGAGACCTTTTCTCTGGTTATAACGTTCACCTCCATCCGGTCAATTCTCGCCATCGTTGCTACCGAGAACATGGAAGTCCATCAGATGGATGTCAAGACAGCCTTTCCTTATGGTAAACTTGACAAGGAGGTGTTGATGGAGGTTCCAAAGGGGGTTGATGCTCTCGAGGGTAATGTATGCAGGTTGGTGAAGGCGCTCTATGGGAAAAACCAAGCGCCAAGACTTTGGTACCAGGAGATGGATACATTCATGGCTAAGGAGTCCTTCGTGCACTACGACAACGACCCTAGCATGTATGTGCATGAGAGCGACAAAGGGACCATGTTGGTCGCCTTGTACGTCAATGACTTTATTCTATGCTCTTCTTCAACACGGCTGCTAGAACATGTCAAGGGGCAGCTGAGTAGCAGACTTGAGATGAAGGACATGGGTTCTCTTGAATTCTACCTTGGAATTGCCATCAAGCATGACAGTAGGAGGTACCATCAGCCTGAACCAGACAAAATACATTGACTTCATCCTCAAACGTTATGACATGATAGATTCCAAGCCTGCCAGCGCACCCATGAGCTCAGAGCGCAAGCTCTCTTCCTCCATGTCCCCATCCAA
The DNA here is from genome assembly GCA_023375785.1 of Penium margaritaceum. Classification (NCBI taxonomy): domain Eukaryota; kingdom Viridiplantae; phylum Streptophyta; class Zygnematophyceae; order Desmidiales; family Peniaceae; genus Penium; species Penium margaritaceum. Next base: position 189,460 of record SZWC01002660.1, read on the forward strand.
TGAAGCGGAGAAAACTCGTATGCTGGGCATCCCATATCAGTCAGTAGTGGACAATCATATGTATGCCATGGTCGCCACCCGACCAGATATAGCCCATGCTGTTGGACAGGTGAGCTGGTTTGTGGCCAATCCTGGTCCACTTCACTGGCAGACTATGAAGTGCATCATGCGATACCTTAAGGAGATGTGGAACATGTGGCTCCAGTTCTGAGGCATCGTTGGATGTGCATCACTTTGTGTCATGTGCTACACTGATGCTGATTGGGGAGGGAGTATCAACGACATAAAATCTACCTCCGGCTTTGTGTGTATACTGAAATGGAGGTATAGTCAGTTGGGCGAGTCACAAGAAGGAATGTGTCTCTCTATCAATAGCTAAAGCTGAGGATATCGCCTTCGTTGAGGTGTGTAAAGAGATGCAGCGGCTATAAAGCTTCCTATCTAAAATGAAGGCACCACAGGTATGACTGTCATCAAGATTGACAACATGAGCGCGATTGACATGTCCAAGAACTCCATCCTATCCATGTGCACAAAGCACATGAGAACCACTACCACTATGCTCGGGACGTTGTCTACAAGCAGACAGCAGAGCTCGAGTGTTTCAGTACCAAGCTGAACCAGGTTGACATGCTTACAAAGCCACTGGACAATGAACTTGACCAGACGGGCAGGCAAGGTATCAACATGGTCAACACAAGTGATGACGAATGATGACGGCCACTGACACAAGCTGCAAGGGAGAGATTTGTTGAATGTTTTTGCCCCTTCTTTAGTGTTGTACGACAGATCAGGAATGTTTTGCCCCTTGTGGAGGTATGACCCCTGGATCCATTGTAGTGTGACTCAACTATGCTCTGTGTCATGTGAGATATGACTTGTGAGTACACCATATGGGTGAGTGGTTAACTTGGCAATTTTCTTGATTTGGCCAAGTGAGAGGTCATGAGTTTGATCTTGGCCCCATGCACATTTTGTTTTTTGTGGGAGCTTCCAAGAAAGAAAGTCCGTAGCTTCTTGGTAGCCACATGGTTGGTCTGTCACCTTGACACTAGGATGATGATGTGTCAAGCCCACGGCGCAAGTCTATTGGTGATGTGGCTGGATCAGGCCACTTCCCAGGAATGTGCTTTTGAAATCTAGGACTGGACAGGCAGTTGTAAAAGGACTTGTATTGCATGCTGAACAATCAACCTTGCTTGATGCTCTCTTGCGTATTGATGACTTGAGCTCTTCTTGAGATGTAATACTAAGGCATTAGTACTCTTGAAGGTGAAGTGTATGCCTGATTAAGTTTGGGGTGCATGACACATGTCAACAAAGGAAGAAGGTGTAAAAAAAAAATTGTGAGCTTTTTGGTTTCACAATTTCTCTGCTAGAGGTGGTTAGTTACGTAGTTAACAACAATAGCTCCCAAGATGCAAAACTGCCCTACCTGAAGTTGGGATAATGGTGTTTCAAAATCCTTTGGCATGCATTGAAAAATGGCTAAACTTCCCAGAGACCCTGGAACGCTAGAGATAGACTGCTGTTGTTGCTATTGTTGAGTTTTTTTCTCTAGTACAGTTTGGAGCGAGGGACCAGGCTGGCCAATGAGTTTCAGCTCAATGGGTATAACTGCTTTGGAAGATTGCAATGTGGCCGGAAGTTTGCGCAAATAATCAAACTGCTACTGACAAGCGGCTAGCTGGTCATATGGCGGTTTTGCCTTGGTAGAGGTCGAATACGTTGCACTAGTAGTACTAGGTCCAGCCATGGTAGCGGGCAGTTGACGCTGCCACTTAAACAGTGTCTGTTTCTTGGGGACTCTAAAATCTGTACAAAACTTTCACTGACCAAGTTTATAGAGGAGTTGAAACAAGGAGATAAATCACCCTTTTGATGTTTTCTTAATACCCACAAGCTATCTAATACCCATTTTGATAAATTCACTAAGATATCCAGTCTATTTCTTGCCATCTACTCATGGTTGGTGGCCAGTAGCTCATTAAAGCTGCACAAATGCTTACGTAGCTTCCATGCAGGTTATATAGCACATGCAAAATTTCTGCTGGTGTTGCAATCGTTGCTGTAGCCACCACGGAGGTGCTGCTATCGTCACGCGATGCTACTAGTGTTACGTTATGCTGTTGTGATTGCTACAAGGTGCTGCCGCTGCTCTTATCCATGTTGTTTCTATTGCTGTCATTGCAAAGTCTGTTGTCACTGTGGCTAGTAATGTTACCTCTTGCAAATGTGGCTATATGTTGCACTGGCTGTTGTGCGGTTCCTTTTGCTATCACAGCTATTGCTACTGTCTCGCACTCTTGTTTCTTCCATGTTGCTGTTGCTCTTGCTGTATGGCAGGCAATGAGTGAGAGAGCGAGCAAGTGTGAGTCTAGGTTTATTTCTTCCCTGTTCTCTATTTTCTTAGTGTGGTCGTGCTAATCTAGCAACAGCTGATGTGGTTGTACCCGGTAGGAAGGGTATGCCAAAAAGAGGTAGAGGAGGAAGTTCAATAAAAAAGTGGAAAGCAGTAGGGGTACTTCCCTGGTAGGGCCAATGTGGCACGTGGTTTGAATAGGTCCTGACCTGTGGGACAACGGAGGGAATGGTTTAAGGGTGGGAGACCCTCAGGTACCACGGTTTCAGTCCAATGGGCCAAGCTTCTTGTCGTTTTTATATATTTGGTATGAGAGTGCAGGGGTTTGATACCCATTGTGGACACCAAGGACGGGTCCATTCCTGTGTAGGAGGAATTTAAAGCCAGTGTGTCACGTGATTTGAATGGGCCCTTGCCTATGGGGCAACGGATGGGATGACTTGAGGGTCCGAGATCCTCAAGTAACACAGATTTTGCTAGATGGTCCAAGCTCTCTGTTCGTTTGCTACACTCCAATTGTGTGGCGGTACATTCACCATGTGCGTCGACTATGCCATTGGCATTGTGCTGCTTTAATTCGGCCTCGTGACTGTGTACGCTATGCTATCCCCCGTGGGTTCAATGACACAAAAAACATTTCGACAGCATTTCCTCTGAGTCGGGAGCGTGTCGAAGCCACCACCAGGCGAGACTAACTAGGGGAAAATCCAGCAGAATTTCCACTACACCGGCAAGTTTGGGGTCCGCCGATGTTGATTGACACCTGTACGCCGCTAGTATTGTTGTCTAATGTATATATTATGCTGTGGCTCTCCTACCAGAATGAAAATGATATTGCGCTACTTTGAACAGGACTAGTTTCTGCCACCTCATGCACTGAGTGAAGTGTGCGGCTTGCCTTCTCTAGACTTCCCGCGTGAGCAGTAGTGACTGCTCAGTTTTGAGAAGGAAAACTTGCACTCAAGTCTTAGCCCCAGGATTGCAGCTGAAAGTGAGTAATAAGTGAGTTAAGAACAAGAATGAGGTATGGTGTGAGACCCATCTCACACCAACCTAGGCACGCGTCCCTACAAGGTTTGTTAGTTAGTTAACCAGGCAAATAGGAAAATGCATTGTTTTGTGACCTGTGAGGTTTTTTTCATGAGCCGTGCAAGAAGACTGACAGTCCCAAACACGGGTGTTCTTCGTTTTTCCTGAAAAATAGACCACATAAAAGTATGCAGTCTGGGAACGCAGTCGTACTGTTTGTTTGAGGTAGAAAAATCACAAACACGAGTTATAGTCCCCTCAACCTGCATAGATTGTATGCTACTCAAGACAGCCGCACATCACGGTCGGTGCTATAAGTGATGATGGCTGCTGTCTATGGAGCTGGGCGTGCATGGCTACCAAGTGGGAGCACTCCACACAAGGAGGCAGAAGCTATGCATCTCAAATGGTAGGAAGTGCCCTCCATTACTATGCGCCCATTGTCGTCAGCATACATCAAGTGATTCGTCTGCATGAGCATGTACACCAGTCGAGAGATGTGAGAAAATGCATATGCAAATTATTACGTACCAAACATACACGAGTCCCTAATCTTTCCGATTGGGAATTTCTGTTCGTACAAAAACAGTTCAATGCATCGCAAGATCACGATATTCACTCCGATGGTCGAGGAAAAACTGGCCAACTGTCCTCGCCCCCAGTGAATCTTCCCGAACCTTCTAACAACTTTTACCACTCTCGTGAATCTATGACAGAAGTATCACGACCTTTTGGTCGACTTCTCAATGCACCGAGACAAATATGGATTTATAAAGATGCATTTCGCATCTCCATCGTCGATTCTCGAAGGCCCCCGATTTCTTAGCAGACCTTATTAAAGCCGACCACTCATGACACGACTCTGCACATGTTGCTTGACAATCGACCCAACGATCCCGACTATGTCTCATTTGTAACTCGACACTTGTATGTATATTTTTGATCATTTCCACACTTTTCATCGAAGTACCCTTACCACTAATTATAAATTGCTCGTGCCCCAAATTTTAAACCGTGTTCTGCCTTGCAACTTCTACATGTTCACCATCTACTCTCCGTTCGGCATAACACTTGGTGTCAGAGAGCAGCGGTGCTGGAGAGGCATCCGACTACCTTTCCTTTTTGGAGGACTACCTCGCACAAGGCGTCAGCGCATCTCGCACGTCAAGACTTTGCATATTTCACGACTACGACGTGAGGCGAGCGAGCGTAACCAATAACCAACAGCGGATTTTTGGTGACCACTTTGGCGACGGAGGAGCAGAACGTGGCTATGCACGTGAACCCTGAAGAGGGAGCGAATGCTGGCGTGGCAGGCTATGCAACAGCTGGATCAACCCCTACGGCTTCGACGACCATTCTGGTCGCGGACCCAATGGCGGTAAACCAGCCGTCCCTACTGACAGCCTCAACGAAAACAGCGAGAATGACAGGTGGCACTGGACGAGGGATGCGGATCAATGAGGAACTGGCAAACTGGATCTCCGTGCTCGAGGGGATCAACAGCCATCTGCTCCAATAAATCAACGGTGCAATGGAGGCTCTTCACAAAACAATTGCACGAGAGACGGTGCTCGTCGAAAGAATTTCCCAACTCTCAAGCGAACCCAAGAATTCGTTTGGCTCCACCAGGACTGTTTAATCCTGCAAGTTAAAATGGACCGACGGTTCGGATGTGGCTGATGACTTTGGAGGTGTAATTCACCGCTACTGGGATCAACGACGATTAAAAGAAAATTGACCTCGAGGCCATGCATTTGCGTGGCACAGCACTAAGTTGGTGGTCTGATCTAAAGACCATGCAATAGCAGTAGGAGACCGGCAGAGCACCATCAACGGCCAACAGTGCCCGTCTCATATCGCTGACCGCAGATGTTCTACCCTTGGAGTAGACCAAGCCACAGTGGCAAGACGCGCTAACGCCACCAACCAGCTGGAACAAATTATTGCGTGCGATGCTCGCATGATTTTAACAAGTGAAAAAAAAGTCCGACGCACGGTCCAAACTCTAGCATCTCTGTGAGATTTCCAGCGTGGTCGAGTACACGCGTAGCAGACATTGTCCCAGAATAACTCTGTTTTCACTACAACAACGGCCTCAAGCGAGACATCCGGAGAGCAATTGCTATTTTTGGCATCCAGAACAACTTGTCGCGGATGATTGCAACAAAAACAAAGGATCGACAGCGCAGACTACAAAGCCCGGATCCAATAATCATACGGCTGGCGGCCTCCCAACCACAATTATTATGGAAACGAAAAAAGCCATTCAGTGGACTCCTCGACTCTGATGGAAGTAGACGTCGTCGACCTGAGAAATACGCGTACCTGCAACAACTGTAGAAAAATCAAGCACATCGCTCATACCTGTCAAAGCAAGCAACAGGCCAAAAAGGGGGGAAATTTGCAAGAAAATGAGTCAGAAAACGACAAAGGGTAGGAGTGAAAGGCGCAACTCTTGTCCGTAAGGAGCGACCTGCGCGGAATGATCGCCTATATGAACGACCTACATCACTGCAGAGGGTTTTTGATAAAGTTTGATGAGGGGTACGAGGACGACCAACCGGCGATACTGCTAAAAGTTCAACCTCAAGGATGCAAGAGTCGCAGAATGGTACTGACACTATTGGATGGAGGAGCTTCACACAGATTTGTAAGCAACAACATGGTTCGCAAGCTGGGTTTGCAGACCAAACCAGGGGTGTTTGAAGGGAAAACCATCGACGGAAGATTGTAAATATGGAGACTCCGAGAACGACTACGACTACAAGTGGAAGATCTACGGGATGTAACAGTCTAGAGGTCCTGTCTAAAGAGTGATCGTAAAATCATTCTCGGACAAGATGTCCTATACCAGCACAATGCGTAGGTCAACCGGAACAACGGCGATGTCTACATGGAAATCAACGGTACTAAACAACAAATTCCATGCATGGGATATAAGCCAAAAGCAAAAGCAGCAAAGGTGGAAGTAGCAGAGGAAACCACGGTAGCAGAGAAATGACAACTTGTGCAGTCGATACTACTCAACGTGGCCAAGTATTGTATACAACAAGGAGCTTGTGCGTGGCTCATACATCTCAAGCCAATGGAAGAAGTGGAAGTGGTAGCAGCTGACTCATCATCGGTCTCATCAGCCTCGTCGACATCCACAAAGTTTGCGATGGTAGCCGAAAACATCACACCACTCATCCAGGATTTTACAAACTTATTCCCCAACAAAATCCCAAGAACCCTACCTCCTCAACGAGACATTGACCATAGCATCGAACTGAAGCCGGGCAGCAGACCTGCAGTTCAAGGAGCCTATTGGATCAGCGATCATGAGCTGACTGAACCAAAAAAGCAACTCGACGAGATGCTTGGTCAGGGATTCATCCGCCCATCCACGTCACCATACTATGTACCAATACTGTTCGTCAAAAATAAAATTGGTGAGATGTGGATGTGCGTGGACTATCGAGCATTGAACGACGCTACCATCAAGAACCGCAACCCTCTTCCCCGAGCTGAAGAGCTTTTCAACCAACTCCAAGGGGCTTGAATTTTCATCAAAATAGACTTGCACAGCATTGATCACCAAATACGTGTAGTAGATGCCGACATTGAGAAGACGACGTTCCAAACCCTCTACAGGCATTTCGAGTTCACGGTAATGCCGTTCGGATTTACGAATTCCCCGGCGACGTTCATCGTGGTAATGAACAACATCTTCCTTCCATACCTTGAAAATTTTTTCGTGGTGTACAGCCGCACCCCCAAGGAGAACGATGGACATCTTTGAAATGTTCTTGAAGTTTTACAAAGAGATAAATTTTTTTTAAAAATCTCGAAGTGCAACTTCGGTCACCGTTCGATCGAGTTTTTGGGTCACGTCATTAACGGTGGACGGATCACCATGGATCCAAAAAAAAGTGGCAGCAGTCGTTGATTGGGCAATGCCGACCAACGTTCCAGGTCTTCAAGTTGTCCTCAGCTTCTACAACACCTCTCTCCGACCTCAATTGAAAAGAAAAAGAGTGGTGGTGGGAAGATAGCGAACAAGAAGCATTTACCGCTTTGCGAAACACTCTGACCTCCGTGCCAGTCCTACGATTAGCCAGTCGAGCGGTCGACTACATCTTGGCTACATACGCGTCAGAGAGAGCGATTGGTGCAGTCCTCTTGCAAGACCATGGCAACGGTGAACAACCAGTCGCTTACATGTCTCAAAAGCTGTGAGGAACAGAACTCAACTACACCATACACGAGTAAGAAATACTCGTGGTCGTACATGCATTCAATACATGGCAGTGTTACCTAGAGTGCCGCCGATGCATCGTGCGCACCGACCACCATGCGTTGAAACATCTGGAGACACAGCCAAATCTCAGTCGGTGTCAAACCCAATGGATGGAATTCCTTGAATCTGGGTTCGACCTTAATATTCCAGTACCGGCCAGGCAAAATCAACCCAGCGGACACACTCAGCCGCCGACCAGATTTAATGGCTGAGGTGGCAATGCTACAGTTGCAGCAAGACCCATGTCTTCAGCGGCTGTTCACACGAGGCTATGACCAATACGACGGATATGACAAGGTGAAATTCTGGTACGACGCACCCTATTGACGACAACGATTCACTTGCCAGGTGGTCATTCCTCCGAATGATGAAATCCGTCGTATGCTGCTTGAAGAATGCCACAATACAGGACCAGGTGGGAACTTTAGAGAGGAGAAGACGCTGAAGAAGCTGGCAAAAATTTACTGGTGGGACAAGATGCAATTCGACGTGGCCAACTTTTCCAAATCCTGTGACACATGTCAACGACAAAAATCCCGTCGCACATGGCCATCCGGAATTCTGCAACAGCTCCCTATTATGACGGAACTGTGGGCTGATATCTCCATGGACTTTGTGAGAGGATGACCGGTCATACCCGAGGGATATGACGCAATCCTTGTGGTCGTTGACAAGTTTTAAAAAATTTCCCATTTCATCCCGACGACAACCACCATCACTGCCAAAGGAAGAGCACGGTTGTTTCTATAACATCGTATTACTACATGGCATACCAAGAACCATCACAAGCAACAGAGACGGTTGATTCACATGTCGCTTTTGGCACGAACTAATGACTTGCTACGGCAACAGTTTTCAACTTTTGATGGTGTTTCATCCTTAAACCGACGGTCAAATCGAGTGGACAAACCAGACGCTTGAATAACTTCTCCAAACACTATGCAAAACTCATGGGACAGATTGGGCGCAAAAATGCCCGACTGCCAAATTTGCATTGAATTTGGCAGTTTCCACCGCAACAGGTTAAACTTTGTTTGAAGTGGTGTATGGCAAATTTCCTGCCGCACCAGCCAGAATACAAAGTTGAAGCAACATTCTCGCGGTCGACGTTCAACGCCGAGAGTTCTCCATCATCTCGGAGGAAACATGGCAAATCCTCGTGAAGACACAAGTATCGATGAAAAGAGCAACTGACTGACATCACAGCGGCGATGTTTTCGTAACCGACGACAAAGTCCTTTTCAGCTCAACCAACATCAAACTCCATGGAACCGACTGTTCAAAGCTCAAACCATGATGGTTGGGACCGTTTGATATTGAGTGCATGCAAGCTCCCGTGCTTGCACGCCTCGTACTACCCAATACTATGCAAGTTCATCCGGTGTTCCTTGTCAACAAGCTCAAGCACTACTGAGACCCCGGAGAGAACTTCCCTGACAACGATGTCCCTCCCCCTCCTCCCGTTCAAGTGGATAAAGACACAGAGGAAGTCATTGAGTACATCCTTGGCCATCGACGATGAGGCAAAACAACAGGATATATCGTCAAGAGGCACGACTGTGACGTTGCGCACAACAGCTAGGAACCCTACGACAACCTATGAGACATCGATCACCTAGTCGACGGCTATTACCGTCGTCACGGGGCCACATCTGTACGTGCACTGGGACGCCGCGGCTAAAAGGGGGGGAGTGTAACGTACCAAATGTACATGAGTCCCTAATCTTTCTGAGTGGACATTTATGTTATGTTATTGGCCCATCGTATCGCGAGATCACGATATTCACTCCGACAGTCGAGGGCCAACCGGCCAACTGCCCTCGTCCCCAGTGAATCTTCTCGAACCTTCTAACAACTTTGACCACTCACGCAAATCTACGACAGAATTATCACGACCTTTTGATGGACTCCTTGATGCACCAAGAGGAATCTGGATTAACAAAGATGCATCTCGCATTTCCACCGTCGGTTCTCAAACCCCCCCGATTTCTCGGCGGACCTTCTCGAATTCGACCACGCATGACGCAACTCCACACATGTCGCTCGACAATTGACCCAATGAACCGAGTATGTCTCATTTGTAGCTCGACACTTGTATATATATGTTTGATCATTTCAACACTTGTCATCGAAGTACACTTACCGCCAATTACAAATTGCTCAAGTTTCCTACATTCTAAATCGTATTCTACCTCACAACTTTTACATGTTCACTATCTACGCTCTGTTTGGCATAACACAAATAACAACATTTTCCCCTCGGCATAACATGTTTGACACTTGTCATCAAAGTACACTTACTACCAAATACAAAACATTTGGTTGTCCCAAAATTTTCAATGATGTTTTTCTTTGCATTTCATCCTTGTGAAGCATCCATGTTCCGCTTGGTGTACAAGATGGGTTTTGTTGTTCTTAGGCATAGGGGAATCGGTCATATTCTAAAGTGCTTGGTAAAATTGGCTTTATTATTAATCTGGGAAGCGGAATAGAATGTTTCTGCTCTATTTCTATTCCTCTTCTTCGGTCAGAAGTGTTACATACGAGATGTACACTAGTCCCTAATCTTTCCAAGTGGGCATTTATATTTGTTCACAAACAGCCCATCGTGTCGCAAGACCGCGATATTCACTCCGACGGTCAAGGACAAACCGGCCAAATGCCCCAGCCTCCAGTGAATCAATCTGAACCTTCTGACTATATTGACCACTCTCGCGAATCTGTGACAGAAGTATCACGTTCTTTTGGTCGAATTCTCTAGGCAGGGAGACGAATCTGAATTTATAAAGATGCATCTCGCATGTTCACCATTGGTTCTCAAAGCCCCCATATTTCTCAACGGACCTTGAATCCGACCACTCACGACGCGACTCCGCACGCGTCGCTCGACAATCGACCCAACGACCCTGACTATGCCTCATTTGTAACTCGACACTATATATATGTTCGATCATTTTGATACTTGTCATCGAAGTACACTTACCGCTAATTATAAATTGCTCAAGTGTCCCAAATCCTAAATTGTGTTTTGCCTCGCAACTTCGACCTGTTCACCATCTGTGCTCCGTTCGGCATAACACATGGTATCAGAGCACAAGGGTGTTAGAGAGGCATCCGACTAATTTAACCATCTGGAGGACTACCTCGCACAATTCATCAGTGCATCTCGCACGTCGAGATTTCGTAGACTTTGCGACTACGACGTGAGGCGAGCGAGCACAGACCAGCAACGGGTCTTCGGCGACGACTTCGACGATGGAGGAGAAGAGGACGCCGATGCATGCGAACCCTGAAGCGACAGCAAATGATGGCGTGGCAGGCTATGCTGCAGCTGGACCGACTCGTATGGTTTCAACAACCAATCCGGCCGTGGACCCAACAGCGGTAAACTGGCCATCCCTACCAACAGCCTTGACGACGATAGCGAGAATGACAGGTGGCACTGGATGAGAGACGTGGATCAATGAGGAACTGGCAAACCGGATCTCCACGCTCGAGGGGATCAACAACCATCTGCTCCAACAGCTCAACGTCGTGATGGAGGCCCTTCGCAACACAAGTGCATGAGAAGCGGTGCTCGTCGAGAGAAATTCCCAACTCTCGAGCGAACCTTAAATTCGTCCGGCTCCACCAGAATTGTTCGATCCTACAAGGTCAAAGGGACCGTCGGTTCGGATGTTGCTGACGAGTTTGGACGTGTACTTCATCACTACTGGGTTCAACGACGATCAAAGGAAAATTGACCTCGCGGCCGTGCTTTTGCGTGGCACGATTCTAAGTTGGTGGCCTGATCTAAAGATCATCCAGTTACAGAAAGAGAACGGCGGGGCATCATCAATGGCCAACGACACCTGTCTCATATGGTCGATCGTAGGTGTTCTACCCTTGGAACACAATGGCAAGACACACTGACGCCACCAATTGACTGGAACAAATTTTTGCATGCGATGCTCGCACGTTTTGGATGACTAAATGAAAATTCTGACGCATAGTACAAGGTCCAGCGTCCTCGTCAACAATCCAGCATGACAGGATATACGTGGATGTAGCGGATTGGACGGAATCCTTGGCCGACTAGGCCAAAACCGCGGTGCTTGAGGGTCTCCGACCCTCAAGCCATCCCGTCTCACCGCCCACAGTCCCAGGTGACCCCGCTCGAGCCACGTGGCTCCTTCGACCGGTCGGCGTGGCACTGCCATGCTACACTCTCCCCCATTAGGAGTGAGAGCCGCCTCGGCATCTCCGGTACTCCCAACGTGGGATTCGAGCCCTGGAGCTCTGATACCAATGTAGTGGATTGGACGGAATCCTTGGCCGACTAGGCCAAAACCGCGGTGCTTGAGGGTCTCCGACCCTCAAGCCATCCCGTCTCACCGCCCACAGTCCCAGGTGACCCCGTTCGAGCCACGTGGCTCCTTCGACCGGTCGGCGTGGCACTGCCACGCTACAGCGGAGATTCCGTGAGATCATCACCGAAGCAGACATCTCCCTCGAAGAACTCTGTTTTCACTACAACAACGGCCTCGATCAAGATATCCGGCGAGCAATCGCTATTTTAGGCATCCAAAGCAACTTGCCACGGATGATCGTAGTAGTAGAAAGGATCGACAGCGACGAATACAATGCTTGGATCCAAGAATCCTACGGCTGACAACCTCCTAACCACAACTAGCATAGTGCAGGAAAAACCCAGTCAGCAGACTCCTCGACTCTGATGGAAGTGGGCACCGTCAACCAGAGAGATACGCGAACCTCCTACAACTGCGGAAAAGTCGGGCATATTGCTCGCAACTGTCGGAGCAAGCAGTAGGCCAGAAGAGGGGGGAATTCGCAGAAAAATGAGCCGGGAAACGGCAAAGGGCAGGAGCAAAAGGCGCAACTCTTGCCCCCATGGAGTAATCCGTGCCGGATGATTGTCCATCTGAACAGCCTACATCATCGTAGAGGATTTTTTAGATCGCAAAGTTCAACGAGGAGTACGAGGACGTCCAACCGGCAATACTGATAAAAATTCATCCTCAAGGATGCAAGAGTTGCATAATGGTACCGGCACTATTTGATGGAGGAGCTTCACATAGCTTTGTGAGCAACGACATGGTTCGCAAATTGGGTTTTGCAGACCAAACCAGGGGTGTCTGAAGGAAAACCCATTGACGGTACATTACAAATACGGAGCCTCCGAGAACCACTACCACTACAAGCGGTACATTACATCTACATGATGTAACGGTCTGGAGGTCTTCTCCAATGAGAGATCATAAAATCATCCTTGGATGAGATTTCCTGTATTGATACAAATCGCAAGTCGACAGGAACAGCGGCGATGTCTACGTGGAGATTGACAGCGCCGAATAATAACTTCCGCACGTGGGAAAGGAGCTGACAACAGAAGCAGCACAAGTGGAACCAGCAGAGGAAGCCGTAGTAGCCGAGAAGTGACAACCTATGTAGACGATACCGCTCAATGTGGCCAAAAACTGCATACAACGAGGAGCTCATGTGTGGCTCATACACCTCGACCTAATAGAGGAAGCAGAAGTGGCAGCAGTTGACTCATCACCATCGGCCTCATCAGCCCCATCAGCCTCATCGGCATCAATAAAGTTCGCGATGGTACCCGAAGACTTTGCACCAATCATCCAGGAGTTTGCAAACGTCGTCCATGACGAACTACCAAGAACCTTACCTCCTCAACGAGACATCGACCATCGCATCGAACTGAAACCGGGCAGTAGACCTACAGTTCAAGGGGCCTACAGGATGAGCAATCACAAACGGACCCAACTAAAAAAGCAACTCGACGAGATTCTTGGTCAGGGGTTCATCCTTCCATCTTTGTCACGATACGCCGTGCCACTACTGTTCATAAAAATCCAACTAGTGAGATACAGATGTGTGTGGATTATTGGGCGTTGAACGATGCTACCATCAAGAACCGGTACCCACTTTCCAGAGCTGATGAGCTTTTCAACCAACTCTAAGGGGCTCGAATTTTTTAGCAAAATTGAATTACGTAACGGGTACCACCAAATACGAGTGGCGGACATCGACATCGAAAAGACGGCGTTCCGAATTTGCTATGGGCATTTTCAGTTCACGGTAATGTTGTTTGGACTGACGAGTGCGACTTTGGTTGCCGTTCGATCGAGTATTTGGGTTACGTCATCAACGGTGGACGGATCACCATGGATCCCAAAAAAGTGGCAACAGTCGCTGATTCACCGACGCCAACCAACATTCGAGACGTTCAAGTTTTCCTCGGCTTATGAAATGACTACCGGGATTGCTTTCGGGATTATGCTCGAGTATCAGCGTCTCTTTCCGACCTCACTGCAAAAGAGAGGCGTTCACAAGAAGCATTCACCACTTTGCGGAATGCTCTGACGTCGGTGCCAACCCTACAATTAGCCAATCTCACGATCGACTACGTCATGGCTACCGACACGTCAGACGGAGCCATTTGTACAGTCCTCCTGCAAGACCATGGCAACGGTGAGCAACTGGTCGTCTACGTGTCTCAAAAACTGTGAGGACCGGAACTCAACTACGCCGTACACAAGAAAGAAATGTTGGCAGTCATACAGGCATGCAAGACATGGCGGTGTTATCTAGAGTGATGCTGATGCATCGTTGCACCAACCACCATGCGCTGAAATATTTGAAGATGCAGCCAAACGTCACTCTATGTAAAACCCGATAAATGGAGTTCCTTGAATCTGGGTTCGACTACGATATCGAGTACGAGCCAGGAAAAATGAACCCGGGGGACACACTCAGCCGCCGACCAGACTTAATGGCTGAGGTGGCAACATTACAGCTACAGCGAGACCCGTACCTTGAGCGACTATTTGCACGAGGCTACGACGAACACGGCGGATACGACAAGGCAAAATTCTGGTACGAAGCACCCTATTGGCGACGGCGATTCACTTGCCAGGTGGTCGTTCCCCAGAACGACGAACTTTGCTATATGCTGCTTGAAGAGTGCCATGACACAGGACCAGGCGTACACTTCAGAGAGGACATGAAACTAAAGAAGCTGGAAAAATATAACTAGTGGGACAAGCTGCAATCCAACATGGCCAACTTTAAAAAAACCTGCAACACATGTCAGTGACAATAATCCCGTCGCACATGGCCACTCGGACTTCTGCAACCACTCCCTATTCCAACAAAACCGTGGGCTGACATTTCCATGGAATTCGTCACGGGATTACCGGCCATACCCGGGGGATATGACGCAATCCTCATGGTCGTCGAAAGATGTTAAAAAATGTCCTTCTTCATCGCGACAACAACCATCGTCACCGCTGAGGGAACACCACTCCTATTTCTAAACAACATCGTGCGGCTACACGGTGTACCGGGAACTATCACAAGTAACAGAGACGGTCAATTCAATAGCTGTTTTTGGTGCGAACCGATGACTCGCTACGGTAGCAGAATTCAACTTTCAATGGCGTTTCATCCACAAACCGACGATCAAACCGAACGAACCAATCAGACGACCGAACAGCTTCTCCGAACACTATGCAAATCTCACGGGACGGATTGGGCACAAAAACTCCCGACCACCAAAATCGCATGTATTCTGGCAGTTTCCACCACAATGGGTAAAACTCTGCTTGAAGTGGTGTATGGCAAACTTCTTGCCACACCAGCCAGACTACAAAGTCGCAACAACATTCTTGCGGTCAACGTTCAACGCCGCGACTTCTCCACTATCTGGAACGGAACACGGCAAATCCTCGTAAAGACACCAGTAGCCATGAAACGAGCAGCTGACCGACATTGAAGCGATGACGTTCGTCATTGGAGACAAAGTCCTTCTCAGCTCGGCTAACATCAAACTTCGCAGAGCCGACTCTTCAAAGCTAAACCCCGATGGTTGAGACTGTTTGAGGTCGAGCACATGTAAACCCCCGTGGTTGTACGACTCGAACTCCTCTGCACTATGCAAGTTCATCCGTTGTTCCATGTTAGCAGACTCAAGCACTACCGAGAGAACTTTCCCGGGAGGGATGTCCCTCCCTCTCCTCCCTTTCAAGTAGACAAGGACACACAGTACGTAATCGAGGACGTCCTCGACCATCGACGACGAGGCAAAAACGACTGAATATCTTGTCAAGTGGCACGACCATAACGCTGTGCATGATAGCTAGGAACCCTACAAAACCTCTGAGACTTTGATCACCTAATCGACGGTTATTACTGCCGCCATCGGGGCACATCTGTACATGTGCCTGGACGTCGCGGCTAAAAGGGGGGGAAGTGTTACGTACCAAGTGTACACTAGTCCCTAACCTTTCCAGGAGGACGTTTATGTTATTACACAAATAGACCATCGCATTGCGAGACCGCGATATTCACTCCAACGGTCGAGGACAAACCGGCCAACTGTCCCCGCCTCCACTGAATCTTCCCAAACGTTTGAATATTTTGACCACTCTCGTAAGTCTACAATAGAAGTATCACGACCTTTCGGTCGACTTCTCGACGCACCAAGACAATTCTTGATCTATAAAGATGCATCTAAAGATGCATCTCGCATTTTCACCATCGATCCTCGAAGCTCCCCGAATTCCCACTAGACCTTCTTGAATCCGACCACTCACGACGCGACTTCGCACGAATTGCTCGACAATTGACCCAACCACCCTGACTATGCCTCATTCTTTACTCGACACTTGTATATATATGTTCAATCATTTCAACACTTGTCATCGAAGTACATCTACCACTACTTATAAATTGCTCAATTGTCCCAAATCCCGAATCGTGTTCTGCCCGACGAACTTTGTTTTCACTACAACAACGGCCTCAAGCGCGATATCCGGAGAGCAATCGCTATTTTTGGCATCCAAAATGACTTGCCACGGATGATCGCAATTGCAAAAAGGATTGACAGCACCGACTACGATGCTCAGATCCACGAATCCTACGGTTTACGACCTCCTAACCACAATTACCATGGAAACGGAAAGAACCAGTCGGCAGACTCCTCGACTCCGATAGAAGTAGACGCCGTCAAACAGAGAGATATGCAAACCCGCTACAATTGCAGGAAAGTCGGGCACATTGCTTGCAACTACTGGAGCAAGGAGCAGAAAAATGAGTCAGGAAATGACAAAGGATAGGAGTAAACGAGACAAATCTTGTCCGTGAGAAGCGATCGGCATCGAACAATCACCCATCTAAATGGCCTACATCATCGCAGAGGGTTTTTGAGATCGCAAAGTCCGACGAGGGGTACAACGATGACCAATTGGCGATACTGCTAAAATTTCAGCCTCTAGGATGCAAAATTCACAGAATCATTCCGACACTATTGGATGGAGGAGCTTCACATAGCTTCGTGAGCAGCGACATGGTCCGCAAGCTAGGTTGGCGGACTGAACCAGGGGTGTTTGAAGGAAAACCGTCGACGTAAGATTATAGATACGGAGACTCCGAGAACGACTACAAGTGGGAGATCTACGGGATGTAACGGTCTAGAGGTCTTGTCCAATGAGCGACCGTAAAATCATCCTTGGACGAGATTTCCTGTATCGGCACAATCTGTAGGTTAACTGGAACAGTGGCGACGTCTACGTGGAGATCAACGATGCCAAACAACAACTTTTGCATGCAGGATGGAACCCGAGAGCGGAAGCAGCAGTGGTGAAGCAGGAGAGGAAGCCGCGGAAGCCGAAAAGTGACAATGTGTGTAGCCAATATTGCTCATCGTGGCCAAACACTGCATACGACGAGGAGCTCGTACATGGCTCGTACATCTCGAGCCAATGGAAGAAGCGAAAGTGGCAGTAGCTCACTCGTCATCGGCCCCATCAGCCTCTTTGGCATCGACAAAGTTCATAATGGTACCTAAATAGTTTGCACCCCTCATGAGTTATGGCTAATCACCCTATATTCATACACTCAACAATTGGTGTATCAAAAAGTGTATTTCTATATGCAACCATTTTTCAGAAATCATCAACATCGATTCATGTCACTGCAGCCCATGTACACATTCTTTGTATAAGTTGCTATAAATTATTGATTATATGTGCTATGTGCTAAGTTTTGTCAGACTTCCATGTTCACTAATATGTTCACTCCCCAATACACTTGTCAATCCACAGTTTCAGGGGCGAGATGATTGGTCATACATGCCCCTCATCCAGGTGTTTGCGAACGTCTTCGTCGACAAATTCCGAGAACCTTACCTCCTCAACGGGACATCGACCATCGCATCGAACTAAAGCCGGGCAGCAGACCTACAGTTTGAGGGGTTTGTCGGATGAGCGATCACGAGCCGACCGAGCTAAAGAAGCAACTCGAGAAGATGCTCGGTCAAGGGCTCATCCGCCCTTCCACGTCACCATACGCTACACCAGTAGTATTTGTAAAAAAGAAAACTGGTGAGATGTGTGGACTATCGGACGTTGAACGACGCTACCATCAAGAACCGCCACCCTCTTCCCTGAGCGGATGAGCTTTTCCAACCAACTCCGAGGGGCTCAAAATTTCAACACAATCTACATACGCAGCGGATATCATCAGATATGTGTGGCAGACGCCAACATTGAGAAGACAACATTCCGAACATGCTACGGGCATTTTGAGTACACAATGATGCCGTTCGGACGGACAAATGCTCTGGCAACGTGCATGACGGCAATGAACAACATCTTCCGCCTGTACCTTGACGATTTTGTTGTGGTGTACCTCAGTGACATTCCGGTGTACAGTCGCATCTCGGAGGAGCACAATGGACATCTTTGAAAAGTCCTCGAAGTTTTACAAAAAGAAAATTTTCAGAAAAGTCTTGAAATGCGACTTCGGTCATCGTTTGTTCGTGTTTTTGGGCTACGTCATCAACGGTGGACAGATCACCATGGATCCGAAAAAAGTGGCAACAGTCACTGATTGGCCAACGCCGACCAACGTCCGAGAAATTCAAAATTTCCTTGGCTTCTGTAATTACTACCGGCGATTCGTACGGAATTACGCCGGAGAGTCAGCGCCTCTTTCCGACCTCACTCCAAAAGAAAACGGGTAGCGGTGGGGAGAAAATGAACAAGAAGCGTTTACCACTTTGCGGAACGCTCTGACCTCGGCGCCAGCCATATGATTAGCCGATCCAACGGCCAACTACATCATGGCCACGGATGCATGAGACCGAGCCATTAGCGTGGCCCTTATGGAATACCATGGTAATGGCGAACAACCGGTCGCCTACATGTCTCAAAAACTGCGAGGACCGAACACAGCTACGTAGTACATGAGAAAGAGATGTTGGCGGTCGTGCACCCGTTCAAGATGTCGCGATGCTACCTGGGTTGTTGCCGATGCATCGTGCGCACCGACCAACACGCATTAAAATATTTGAAGATGTAGCCGAACCTCAGTCAACGACAGATCTGATGGACGGAGTTCCGCGAATCCGGGTTTGACTACGATATCGAGTATCGGCCAGGCAAAATCAACCCGGCGGACGCACTCAGCCGCCGACCATCAGATGGCTGACGTGGCAACGCTACAGATTCTGCGAGACCCATACCTCGGGCGGCTATTCGCACGAGGCTACGACCAGCACTGTGGATATGACAAGGCGAGATTCTGGTACGACGCACCCTATTGGCGACGGTGCTTCACTCAACAGGTGGTCGTTTCCCAAAAAACAAACTGACAAACTGCACCATGTGCTGCTCGAAAAGTGCCATGACACAGGACCAGGTGGACACTTCATAGAGGACAAGACTATGAAGAAGCTGGCAAAAAACTATTGGTGGGAGAAGATGCAATCCAACATGGCTAACTTCTGCAAAACCTGACACATGTCAGCAAAAAATATCCCGACGCACGCGGCCACCCGGGCTTCTACAACCGCTCCCTGTTCCGATGGAACCGTGGGTTGACATCTCCATGGACTTCATCATAGGATTACCGGTCACACCCGAGGGACATGACGCAATTCTCGTGGCCGTTGACAGGTTTTCCAAAATGTCCCACTTTTATTCCGACAACGACCACCGTCACCGCCGAAGGAACAGCACGGCTTTTTCTAAACAACATTGTGCGGCTACACGGTGTACGGATAACCATCATGAGTGGTAGAGACAATCGGTTCACCAGTTGTTTTTGGCGCGAACTGATGACTCACTACGACACCAAAATTCAACTTTCGACGGCGATTCATCCTCAAACCGATGGTCAAACCGAGCGGACTAATCAGACGCTCGGAAAGCTTCTCCAAACACTATGCGAACCTCACAGGACGGATTGGGCACAAAAACTCCCAACTGCCGAAATTGCATATAATTTGGTAGTTTCCACCGCAACGGGTAAAGCCCCATTTCAAGTGGTGTACGGAAAAATTCCTGCCACACCAGCCGGACTTCAAAGTCGTAGCAACATTCTTGCAGTCGACGTTCAACGCCGAGACTTCACTACCATTTGGGAGGAAACACAATAGACACTTGCGAAGACATAAGCAATGATGAAGCAAGTAGCTGACTGACATGGCAGCGTTGTATTCACCGCTGGCGACACAGTCCTTGTCAGCTCAGCGAGCATCAAACTTCGCGGAGTCGACTATTCGAAGCTCAAGCCCCGATGGTTGGGTTCATTTGAGATCGAGCGCATGCAAATGAAAAGATTCTAGGAAGCTTCCTAGCACGCTTGCGACTGACTGGGCGTCAGCGCTCAGTCAGCTTGCGGCGTCAACACAGGTCGGACACGAAACGGCAAGGGTCTAGCTAGACGACATGACTCAGTGTCAAATGTGCTTCCATTAATAAATACATGAAGAGAGATAGAGATAACAAATGACAAGTCCACAGCATAAATACCTGCCGCGGCGCACGACAGGTGTCGCACGCGGCAGTGCAAGGTCTATCCTACAACCGGCCCAAAAACACTGTTTTGGCTGTAACTCTGTGCGAACAAATCAAAACGCTACGCCGTCTGAACCTAGAGTTGCAGAATCTCGAGCCGGACACTACGATTGGTCACACGCATAAGTCCGGCACCGATCGGTGGACAGAAGATGCAAAACATGCAAATCGGGCTCAAGAGCCGGTCCATCGAGAAAACTCTAACGTCTACAGAAAAACCGCAAAGTACCCCGGCAAGCACCCAGGGCGTCGTGGCAGCTCTTTGGCAGCTGCTGGTGGATGGAGCCACCACTCTTCGGCACTCCATGCCAGCTGCGTTTGCATCAAGGGTAGGCTGCAGAAAAACTGCAGGAGGTCCGAGACAACATCCACGACGCTGGGGCAGTTGTCGGTCAACTCCGAGAAGGTGGTCCACCACCTACTGGCGCGCCGGTGTCTCCAGGGTCCGCATCGGGGACCATGTCATTGCGCTCTCCTGTATCGCTTCTCTCATTGCCGTCGCTCGTGACGGTTGGAAGCCACACACACCAACACTCCCCCATTGCTGACACAACTGTCAACATAACGATGTCCGAGCGAAGGCAAGAGATGATGGCTCAGGCAGCCAATCATAGCGAGCACTGATCAAGCATACCACACCACACGGTCTCCTCGTGACAATGGTGCATCCCACCAAGTGCCTGGGTCTCGACCATGCACGAAGTCAATCACACACCTACGTGTCAAACATCATGTAAGAGAGACAAAGAAACAAGGTCTCCTCGTGACCCCGGAAAGTGTCTCCGGGTGTCCGGGTGTCGACCACATCATGCATGAATCATACATAACACATGTAGCCAATGGGTCTCCATGTCACACCGGTAGAACTCAACAGGTGCACGGGTCTCGACCAGCATAACCTTGCATGGATCATACATAACACATGGAGGCAATGGGTCTCCACATCACACCAGTGAAACTCACCAGGTGCGCGGATCTCGACCAGCATAACCTCGACCATAGCATCGTGACACACCCCAAGTAACCTCGCTGTCCTCAAAAGGGTGTCAGGCCAAAGTCCACACACCAACACTCCCCCTGGGCTGCAGAGGCTGACAGTACGAGCAAAGCTGATGGCTGCTCCCAACACAACCTGTGAGGATGGAGCACGACTCCCCCATGGCCACATACCCCTGCAAAGAAAAAGCAAGGGTGACGACGATGCTGGTGGGATGTGCTCGCACGGAGCATCACCCTGGAGCGGAGTCGTCGTTGTCGTCGTCATCGCTGTCATCGTCGTCGCTGTCGTAGTCGTCACTACTGTCGTCATCTGCTGATGTGACTGGTGCAGCGCTAAGAGCCTCCTCCAAAACAATCGCCTGCTGTATGGCCTCCAAGTGCTGAGCTGCATATCACGTCGCGGCCTTCGCAGCATCGAGGCACGTGTGGAGCTCGACAAGCTCTGACGCGATAGCCGACCGGCTGGCTACATCTGCGGCATGTGGACTGTCAATCGTGAAACGAACCTGACGGTGGACCTCAATAGTGTGCGCGTCGGCACGAGCCAGTGCCTCCTGTAGCCTCGCGGTCTCACCCCGTAGGAAGGAGTGGAGCTACGCCTACTCGTCGCACAAGTTGACGTCCTCTATGTCAGTCGTGGACTCGAGTGCGGCCGGGCCACGAGGTGCTGGTAGAGCGGGAGCGCAAGACAATGAGTCGCCGCGTAAGTCGTCTGGGCCTATAGGAACAACTGTTGCGAAGGCACGTGCTGCTTGTGACACACCTGTCGCTCGGCCGTCAGCTGCTGGCCGGACGTCGACATGTGTAGGTACAGCTCCATCCGCGATGACGTCGTGGTCATCGAAGGTGCGGTCATTGCCGTGGTGCTCCTCGTGACCCCTGGTGCGCAACCCATCATCCATCTGCTAATGAAGGTCCGCCTGTCCCAGACGTGCATCCTATAGTGACCACTCCGCTGCCTCGAGACGCCTGTGTACATCCTCCACACACTCCTCGACAACCCGTTGTGCTGGAACATCCACGGTGTAACAACGGCTGCTGGCCTCCCGGAGCTCGACCATGAGACTCTGCACGTGCGCCTCCGCTCAAGCCACAACTGCCTCGTGCTCGTCGACCGCGGAGCGTAGGCGCTCGGGTACAGGAACTGTAGCTCGGACGAGAGTAGCTGTGCCCTCGGCTGGAACCGCCATGGTGTCAGCGACACCGGTCAGGAAAGCGAGGTGTCGGAGGTCCGCAGCTTGCTCTACATCCTCCATGTCGCACACACGGACGTCTGCTCTCACCGAGGGGCCATCTCGTGCTCGTGCCGCGACTACTGCAAGAACGACAGCGCACTGGCCTCTACGTCTGCCTCCGACCCTGCGTCCGACCACTCCACGACGGACAACGGGTCCTCATAGAGGAAGTCTGCCTCGTCCTGGTGATCCATCACCTGCTCCTGCTGCCCAGCACTATCTATCCGAATCACCTGGGCGTCTGCTGGGGGTCGAGTA
Organism: Penium margaritaceum; assembly: GCA_023375785.1. Taxonomy (NCBI): domain Eukaryota; kingdom Viridiplantae; phylum Streptophyta; class Zygnematophyceae; order Desmidiales; family Peniaceae; genus Penium; species Penium margaritaceum. The sequence continues at coordinate 212,506 of SZWC01002660.1, forward strand.
TCAGCATCACTATCACCTGCTCCTGCTACTACCCCTGGTACCATGACAGCTGTCTCCACATCAGCTAACGTGGGAGCGCGCATACCGTCAGGCGCAGCTCCTGCATCTGCAGTGGTCATGCCAACCGCCAGGGTATCAACGAACACCATCTCCATCCCCGACTCAGAATCAGCCTCCGACCAATCGTCCTTTGACGAAGAGTCTCCATCAGGGCGAACGTCTCCCCCCGCTGAACTCTCCGCTAGCTGAGTCTGCTGTGTAGCGTCATCGGCCTCAATCATCCTGTGCTGTTGAGCAGTCGCCTCAGCAATGCCGAGCCCCGCCGCGATCGTTAGTGGACAAACCATCCCCGCCATGTCTGACACCTCGGCAAAAGCTGCGGAGACTCAGTAGATGAATTCGTGGTCAGGAGACGAGGGGGTCTCGTCACCTGAGACTCATCCCACAACCGCGTCTGATGGTGGTGCATGTGCGGGCTGTGCAAGACAAGCAGCTCGCCGCCGCGCACGACGAGTGCAAGAACAAGCGGTACTGCGAGGGGTTGAGGGTCCGTCCGTCGGTATGATGCTGACAGCCTCCAAGATGGAGCGGAGGACAACGGACGTAGACGAGAGATCCGGTATACTAGCATCATCGAAGGAAGGGATGCAAGATCGGGAGGAAGATGAGGATGAAGTGGAAGGCAACACCTGCGGCGGGGTGGCAGCTCGCTTGAAAGTCATGTGGTCAAGGAGCTGTTGGACCATGCGCTTGAGGTTCTGGACCTCCATGTGTAGGGCGGCCATATCACCACACAGCAGCGCTGTGGCATCACTCGGTGACGTATCCACTGAAGGAAGAGGTGGAGAGGATCGTACCCAGGGGGGATGCCATCCAGGAGGGCGCTGTTGGCATTGGCGCCAACCATGCTGCCTATCTCGATAGTAATAGTAAGAAAACCCTGAGGACAAGTGGGACTCGTGCCACGGCTGCTTTGACCACTGTGCCGGTGGCGGCTGCCACGATTGAGGCTCATGCGCAGACCACGACGATGGCAACGCCCATGGCCACACTACGCAGCTCATGTCGAGAGCTGAGCGTAGGTGATAATCTCACACACTCGACCCCGGTGGTGCAAAACACCATGTAGAGGGATACGAATGCAGCAACGTCTCCCAGACGGGCTGCGATGTCGTCAGTCGAGGCGACAACCTCAGCCGTAGTGTGTTGCTACAATGTCGCACCCGGTGGCGATGGTACAACTACTGCAACCTGCGACCTCAAGTCGCCTTCGGTGCCGCTGATGCTGCACCGGGTATCGTCGTCAACAGACGGTTGTGGCCTGAAGCCACCTTCGCTGTTGCTACTACTGTTGCGACTCTTGCGGTGGATGCGGCTACAGCGGTTCCCGTCGTCAGCCAACGGTAGTGGCCCCAAGCCACACTAAAAGTAGAATAATTAAAAAAAAGAATCAAAACTCACCCCTTTTTGTTTTTTTTTGTTCATCGACGCTCTGCGCGAGTGGGACACCCCTTCCCGGGCCTTACTCAGCTACCCCACTCGAGGAACCCCCCGTCCTCCTTCCCCTTTTTTTTTGGTTTTTTTTTGTGTGTGTGTGTGTGTGTGATGGTGCCACCTCCTCGGGTGTCCCTTTGGGGTTTCTGGGGTGCCCCACTGGAGCCCCCCTCCCTTCTCTTCTCTCCCCCTCCTTTTTTGTTCCGGTCTGGCTCGACCCTAGCGCCGAGCACAGTGGAGGGGGAGGCTCGCTCCCCCCCTCATGTGCAGCCGGCCGGAGGCCGCCCGTCGGCCTCCCCTGTCCCTCTCAGCTGGTGGGGGGGCGGCGTTTGGCCTGCACGCGTCGGCTCAAGCGCCGGCACTTAGCCGGCGCTGTCGCGTCCTCCGGGGGCACGACTGGCCCAACCGACCGCCCCCCCCTCCCCCCGGGCCGGGTCCCTCGCGTCAGGTCCCCATCAGGCCCGAAAGGAGCAGTTGCTACAGCAACTGCTGTTGCGGTTGTTGCAGCAACTGCTACTGCGGTTTTTGTAGCAACTGCTACTGTTGCTGCTGCCTACGCCTACTACTTGCTGATGCGGCTGTTGCTTGCTTCTTATGCTGCTGCGAATGCTACTGCAGCTGCTCGCCGTTGCTTCGGTTTCTGGTGCTGCTGCTGCGGCTGCTACTCACCGCCGCTACTGCTGCAGGCGCCTGCTTCCGCCGCTGCTAGTGCGGCAGCTGCCCGTCGTTGCTGCTACGACTGCTTCTGCAGCTGTTGCCTACTGTTGCTGCGGCTGGTGCAGCTTGCTGCTGCTACTGCTCGCAGCAAAAGCTGCTACTGCGAGCTGCTTCTTCCCCGTTTTTTTGTGTACGCACTGGTGACTAGACACGGGTGGTGCTGCCACCCGGTGCTGCTTTTGTAGTGGCTGCTACCCGTAGCTGCTCCCGGATCAGGTGCTTCCTGACGATGTTGCTGCTACGGATGCAGTTTCTTGCAGCTGCCGCCTATGTTTCCGATGCCTCCACCGCTCCGCTGCAACGTAGTCGTGGTGGGTCCCTCCAGGATATGTTGCTGCTGCTATGGGTGGCTGCCGCTGCTGCCACTCACTAGTGCTGTTGCTACGTCTCTCCTGCACAGCACAACGATTTGTGGCTCGTTTGCTCTGATACCATGAAAAGATTCTAGGAAGCTTCCTAGCATGCTTGCCACTGACTAGGCGTCAGCACCCAGTCAGCTCGTGGCGTCAACACAGGTCGGACGCGAAACGGCAAGGGTTTGGCTAGACGACACGACTCAATGTCAAATGTGCTTCCATTAATAAACACATGCAGAGAGAGGGATAACAAATGACAAGTCCACAGCATAAATACCTACCGTGGCGCACGACAGGTGTCGCACGCGGCAGTGCAAGGTCTTTCCTACAACCGGCCCGAAATCACTATTTTGGTCGTAACTCTGCGCAGACAGACAAGAACGCTACGTCGTCTGAACCTAGAGATGCAGAATCTTGAGCCGGATGCTACGATTGGTCACACTCATAAGTCCGGCACCGATCGGTGGACAGAAAATGAAAAACATGCAAATCGGGCTCAAGAGCCAGTCCACCGAGAAAACTCTAGCGTCTACAGAAAAACCGCAAAGTACCTTGGCAAGCACCCAGGGCGTCGTGGCAACTCTTTGACAGATGCAGGTGGATGGAGCCACCACTTGTCGGTGCTACGGTGCCAGCTGCGTCCGCATCAAGGATAGGCTGCAGAAAAACTGTAGGAGGTCCGAGACAACATCCACGACGCTGGGGCAGTCATCGGTCAACTCCGAGTGGGTGGTCCACCACCTGCCGACGCGCCGGTGTCTCCGGGGTTCGCATCGGGGACCATGTCGTCGCGCTTTCCTGTACCGCTGCTCTCCTTGCCGTCGCTCGTGACAAGTGTAAGCCACACACACCAACAGCAAATCCCTATGGTAGCGCGATTCAACTCCCCGACACTATGCAAGTTCATCCGGTGTTCCATATCAGCAGAATCGAGCACTACCGAGACCCCGTAGAGAACTTCCTGTAAGGAATGTACCTCCCCCGCCTCTCGTTCAAGTTGAGGAGGACACAGAGTATGCCATTGAGGACATCCTCGGCCACCGATGACGAGGTAAAACCACAAAGTATATTGTCAAGTGGCACGACTACGACGCTGCGCACAACTACTGGGAACCTTACGACAACCTCCGAGACGTCGATCATCTAATCGTTGGTTATTACTGTTGTCTCTGGTCCACATCTGTATGTGCGTCGGGACGTCGCGGCTAAAACGGAGGGAAGTGTTACCTACCAGTCGTACACGAGTCCCTTGTATTTCTACGTGGGCATTTTTGTTTTTACAGAAACAACCCATCGTGTCGCGAGACCGCGATATTCACTCGGAAAGTCGAAGGCAAACCATCCAATTGCCCCCACCCTCAATGAATATCACAAACCCTCTGACAACTTTGACCACTCATGCGAATCTACGACAAAAGTATCACGACTTTTTGGTCGACTTCGCAACGCACCGAAACGAATATGGATTTATAAAGATGCATCTCGCATCTTCACCGTCGATTCTCGAAGACCTCGGATTTCTCGGCGGACCTTTTCGAATCCGACCATTCACTCTACACGCGTCGCTCGACAATCGACCCAATTACCCCGACTATGCCTCATCCGTAACTCGACACTTGTATATATATGTTCGATCATTTCAACACTTGTCATCAAAGTACACTTATCTCTAATTAT
>SZWC01002661.1:17621-33140 GCA_023375785.1 Penium margaritaceum
CACACACACACACACACACACACACACACATACACACACACACACACACACACCGTACCAACTGTGGTACGGACGTCATGCCGATCTCCGGCTCGCATGCGTGTGGGGGTCCCTTGCCTACATCTGGTTCACACCAGAACAGCAAGGGTCCAAATTCTCCCCTAGAGGCCGCATATATGCATTTGTAGGCGTGGCTACACGCTCCAAGGCCTGGCGGTTTTGGGACCCCAGTCGGCGGCGCATTGCCGAGTCTCGAGACGCGCTATTCTTCGAGCGCCTCTCCTTCAGAGATCTGCCCACCGAGGGCACCCTATAGATGCATTCCCCTGGGTGCGGTATGATTCCGTGCGCAGGGGAGGGTGGGCTGACCGATGGTGCTGTCCCGGCTTGCCTGGGCGCTACGAGTTCATTGCGCGCGCAATCGCAGCAAACTCGCCAGTGTCGTCTACGCCGCCCGCATTGACCGCGTCGCTTGTCCTACCTGCATCCACCGGTTTGCCAGCATCTCCTACAATACGGGAATCTTTGTCATTGGTCGCGTCCCCAATACTACCCCTGTCCCCAGCACCTGCATCACTAGCAGAGTCACCGGTGTCTTTTGCATCGCCTGCACCACCTGCGCAGGCTGCGTCACCAGTCACGTCGCCTGCGTTGTCCTCACCCTCCGGCTGCTCAGTCGATGCGCCGGCATCACCTGGCACGTCGCCAGTCGTGTCCGTGTCTGACGAGTGTCCACCACCTGCCCTGGCTGTACTGTCACCGGAACCATACCAGCGAGGTGAGGGTGGACGCCTCCGCCCGCGTCCTACTCGCAGCGTGCATAGCGGCGACCCTGGCATGAGGGCCTTGGGCATCAGTGCGCAGGGGCTCACTAAAGTCCACCCCGGCTACGATATAGGGCTCGCTCTCCTTGCTCACAAGCGTCAACTTGCGGTGGACTCTGCAGAGTCCACAGTCACTGTTGGCCCCCCGTCTTCAGCCTATGCTTCGGCCAGCCACCAGGGTTCGAGCATGGCAGCGGCCGCGTGTACCGGCTGCGGAAAGCGCTGTATAGCCTGAAGCAGTCTCCTCGATGCTGGAACAAGGAGATCACCAGCATGCTCCTACGAGCGGGCTATGTTCAGAGCGCTGGGGACCCGTCGCTTTTCTTGTCCCAGACCACTGCGATCTTTGCAGCCATCCTGGTCTATGTCGATGACCTTTTGATTGTCTCGCCTGACCTAAAGGCTATCGAGGCGGCCAAGGGCGTGCTACAATCGATGTACAAAATGAAAGATCTGGGAGAGGCCGTAGTCTTCCTAGGCATGCAGATTATTTGTGATCGCGCTCGTCGGACGCTCTTCATCCATCAGGAGCAATACGCCCTCATTCTGGGGGAGCATTTTGCCGAGCTGCTCAGCGACGTGTGCACGGCGTTCACTCCGATCACCCCAGACGGACAGGACGCTCTGAAGGTCGATGATCCAGCAAAGCTGGGAGAGCTGGTCGACGTGACCCTGTACTTGCGAGTCATTGGCTCACTCATGTACCTGGCCATGACGACACGGCCAGACATCGCCTTCACAGTCAACCTGCTCGCACAGTTCTCATAGGCGTCATGTAGACGGGTCCTTGAGGCCGCAGTCCGGTGTGTGCGATACGTCGTCTCCACTGCCCGCATGGGACTTCACTACCGAGGGCTGGCCTCAGTGGTCCTTGACGGATACACAGACAGTGATTGGGCGTGGAGTCCGGACAACAAGAGTCGTACCGGTTACATCTTCCTCATTGGAGGAACAACCGTCTTGTGGCGTAGTGGCAAGCAGGGCTGCATCGCTCGCAGCACTGCAGAAGCAGAGTACGTGGCTGTAGGCGCTAACGCGACCGAGAGTGTGTGGTTCGCGCGTCTATTACGTGAGTTAGGTCAGTCCATGCCCCCCGTTGCGCTTCGGTGTGACAACCAGAGCACTAAGGCCATCACAAAAAACTCTGGTGTGTTCCATGCATGCACAAAGCACATTAATGTTGAGTACCACTATGTCCGGAACTTAGTGGATCGATGTGAGATTAAGGTCGTGTGGATTGGCACTGACTCGCAACGTGCTGATTTTCTAACAAAGGCCATTAGCCGTACGAAGTTTCTAGCAGCTGCTCGTTCTGTGGGATTGCACCCTGCCTGTACTGTGGACTGAATTGTGCCTTTGAGCTGCATTCATCATCGTTTTTCCATCGTTACTCTTGTGCTGTCGTTCGCGTCAGTGCTGCTGCGTAGGTCGACCTGTTCGCCGTGTGCTCATGGGGGAGTGATGTCATGTACTTAGTGTGACCTCTTGGCTCACGTCCTTTGCCATGCAGACTCCTGATGAGGCGGAAGTTCCGGAAGCCTGGGGAAGCAGACACGAGTCCGCCGAGCACCCACAGAGTGCACTCTAGCCGCCGTCACGCGTGCTGGCTTCTCTCCTGGAGCGCACGTACCTTGGTCAAACACAGTCGACTTTGGTACCAATGCATGTTTGAACTTCGGTGGATTTGTGACATAGTTTTGTCCTATTTGTGAAACGGTGGTAGTTTGAACTAGCATGGTTTAGACCTAAACTTCAAGTTTGGGCTCTTGTGGGTTTTGTGGAACTCGAGGGCGGTTTGCCCCTTGCACTTCGAGTGGGCACCGGTGAGCCCCAAGTCACTGGCCGGCGGGTGGGCTCGGATACCGAGCTCCACCCTGTTGTTGTGTGTGTCGTACACAACTTACGGTGACCCCTCGGCTCATGTCCATTCACGTGCAGATCCCTGAGACTGGCGATGGTGGCAAAAGGCTGGCGGCCGGCGGCGACGGGCACCCAGAAGACTTCCGTATTTTTTAGATTCGTGCTGTATCACAGCACGTAGGCGTGCAGCCTATCAGGACGTAGATCTCGTCGATGCGGCCGTTCTGGTTCAAACGGCTCGTCGTTCTTACGTGTCTGCAAGGAATTATGGCCAAAACTGGGTTTTTGCCACTGTTTTGTCCTGCTAGAAAATAGCGCCCTTGTGCGCCGCGTGTGTGTGCACTAGGTCCGTGAAACTATTTAGGTTGTCCAGACCTCAGTTGTCATTTCTCTCTGCACAATTCAACATTTTGCAGCTTCTGACACTTGTACTTGTGTCCCTAGCCAACCCCTTGCTGCTCTCACCTCCACCTGTGCGTGCTCGTGAGTTAGCTAGCTGGCTTGTACTGCTGCGCAAGCGACAGCACTGCTAGGAAACTGTCTTTCATGGTATCAGAGCAGCGAGCCAGTGCTTGCACGGCTACATAGCAGAGACGGAGCAACTGCAGTAGCCGTGAGCAACCGCAGCCGTTGCCTTGAGTAGCAGCAGCAACCGTGTCCACCGCCTCGGCGGGAGGTCCTGAGAGGGCCCACTACCACTTCGACCGTTTTTTCCAGAAATCCGCAGCTATTCCACGGTCAATCCGTGATAACAGTAGCCGCTCCGCAGAAAATCCGCTGTGCTCCGCGGCGACGAGACCTCCGTGGCAGACGCGACAACTGCGCGGCCGGAGCGGAACGCGCCGACTATGCCGCGGTGGCACGCAGCGTTCCAAATACGTCACCTCACGGTGATGGCACCGCGGAGGATCCGTGGTGTTCCGCGGATCCGCGTTACTCTGCTGCCACAGCCCCTCGGCGGTTCCGGAACACTCCGGTGCTGCTCGTCGGTGCTCCGCGGACGCCAGTCCGCGACACTTCCGCGGCAATCCCGCGGTCGCCAGACGCGGCCGCTTCGTGGTGGTTGCGGAACGCAACAATGGTGGTGCCCCGGCAGATCGCGGCACTCCACCGTATTCCACATCAAAGCAACCGCGGCAGCTGCTCCACTGCAATTTTCGCAACGTTTCGCGACGGCGTTCCGCGGAAGTGTTCCACGAAAGCCTTTCCACAGTGCGGAAGTTTTTCTTTTTCGTGAGGGGTTTCACGGTAGCATTCCGCGGTGTTATCCAACGGCAGCATTCCGCGACAGTAATCCGCAGCAGTGTTCCGCGGCAGTAACAAAAGAAAAGGAGGGGAGAGCAACCGATCGTCATGCCCAAACAAACTCCCATCAGTGCCACCACTGACGTAGCTGCCAATCACAGCTCCATCAGCGGCCAACACCGGGCGCCGCCATCATCACCACAGCGGCAGTTACAGCAGCAGCAGCAGCAGCAGCAGCAACAGCAGCAGCCTCTGCAGCAGCAGCAGCGAACGCAGCAGCCGCCACAACAGCAACAACAGCAGCGGCCGCCGAGCCCGACGACATTGACGCGCCAAGTGCGCGCGTTGGCTGACCTACAGACGGAGAGTCGCGATACTCTGATGAAGCAGGTCGCTGAGCTGCAGGACCTGATCAGAGGCCTACTGCCTCAGCAGCATCAGGCCCAGCAGCAGCAGCACCCGTCAGCAGACCAGAGCGAGGATCACCTCACTCCTGGCAGAAATGCAGATAAGGTTGCGGAGACCCTCTCCGAATCTGGCGAGGAGGGTGAGGAGGAGCTGCTGCGAGCACGCCTCATCCACCTGGATTCACGCTGTAGAGCGCGTGAGGCCAGTGGTTTCCTCCAGGGTACGAGCTCCAGCACCGACGCTGGCCTGAACTCGTCTCGCCGCCCTCTGAGCTTTGAGGAACTGGCTCTACGGACCCGCCTGGGCAAGGGGGTTGCCTCCTCTATCCCCGGTCCCGCGGTGGCTCCAGCCGTCGCTCTATCGACGGTCAAGCCACCCAAGTGGTTTGAGTCAGACCCTCCCATCTTCCGGACTGGGAACGACTACAATTCCTTGGACCCGCGCTTTCGCATGTGGGCCATGAGCGAGGGAGTCCTCGCCTACTACCTCAACCCCCTACCAGGCGTCTGACCCTGTCCAGACGCAGATGGCAGTCCGTGCCGCCTCTGGTCTGATGAAGGTCGCCCCAGACTTTACCAAGGACTTCAGTCGGTTCCTTGGCGATCCGCTTACTGGCTCAAGAGCTAACCCTCGTGAGGCGTGGGCACTGGCTGTCACTCTTTTTGAGGGCGCCACCCTTGCCCTGACGTCCCAGCGCCTCGCCGACTTCAACCTCCTCTGCCAGAATGCTCAGGAGTCTGCAGCTGACTACTGGAGTCGGGCGATCCACCTGTACGAGGAGCTGGGAGACGATGCTCCTGCGTAGTACTCCGCACTCCAGGTCAACCTCTGTGGCATTCACCCTGACTACGCGCGCGTCTTCAGCAACTTCGACCAGACTCTGCTCCGCGACATGGCGAGCGATGGGACCGTGTTGCGCTAGGCCACCATTCACTTCCTGGAGGTGGCCGGCATGGACGCCACAAACCGCGCTCGCCGTAGCACCACTTCAGTTGTAGTTGCTGCCGCATCCCCATCTCCGCCATCTATAGCTACAGCAGCCCCAGCTCAGGAAAGAAGGGTCGCAAATCGTCCGGTGATGGTTCCAACGGTGGGACCAGCAGCGGCACCAGCACCAGCAGTGTCAACCGTAGCAGCAGCAGCAGCGGTGGCGGCAGCAGCAGCAGCAGTGGAAACAGCGGATCCGGTAACACAACGGACCACCGGCTCGTGTGCTTCAACTGCGGAGGTGACCACCGCTATTCCGACTGCACTCGTCTGACAAGCCGCCCGTTGGACTGGGCCAAGGTCACCCGTGGACTGCAGCAGGTGCACGAGGCACGCATGCGCCAGACGTCCGGTGCGACCGCCCGCTCGGCCGCCACTACCACAGCCGTCCCAGAGGATTCCACCGCCGCAGCAGGTTCCCCCGCTGATCCCCGTGACCAGGCGCTCGCAGAACGCGTCAGGACGATCGCCCAGCTGCACCAACTTCTCCCCCTGCGCTCATCTCAGGGAGGTGTGAGTGAGTTGACTGAGTCGAGGGGTCCTACTGCCTGTGGACTGTCTGTGTCGTTGCGTGATGATGCCTGTGGTGGTCCCCATGCCCAGCCGTGTGTGCGTTACGGACCCGATGATGTGTCTTGGCTGTACGATTCTCATGTGCGCTCCGTTGGTCGCCTTGTCGTGTCCGCCGCTCAGCGTCCTGCTGACGCGCCTTGTTCCGTCACCGAGTGCTACGTTCCCCCTTGTACGCGTGTCACCGATGCCACCTGGGTCGTTGACTCTGGCGCCACCCACCACATGACGTGTCTCCGTGACGCCTTCGTCGTCATGCATCCTGTTGGCACTGTTCGCTCTGTTCGCACTGCAGCTGGCCATGAGGTCCCTATCCAGGGTGTTGGGGTTGTGCAGTTCACCGGACCCGCTGATCCCGCATACATCTCCGACGTCCTCTTTGTCCTTGATCTGGAACTCAGTCTGCCGTCTGTCCGCGCTTGCACCAAGATGGGCCTGGGTGTCACGCATACCGCTGCCGATGCTCGCATCTTTGTGCGTGACACCGAGGAGACCGTCCTCAGTAGGACGGTCATCGATGATCTGTATCACATCTCTGGGTCCTGTGCGAGTGTACCCCCTTTGTCTCCGTCTCCCACTGCCCGTGTTTTCGTCGCTGGTGCTCTGTCCCCCGAGCATCACCGTCTCCTGCATCGACGCCTCTGTCATGTGCACCTGGGGGCAGTCGATAGACTGATCCGCACTCAGCCTGCTCTCGGTCTTGATGCGGCGTCCTTCGAGGCACCGTCCACGACTGACTGCCTGGCCTGTGCTAAAGGCAAAATGCACCGGTCCACCTATCTTGCGTCTGTCTCCAGACGCAAGAGCCCGTCGACCCTTGGAGCTTGTCCACTCCGACCTCATGGGTCCGCTCCCTGTCGAGTTTCAGGAGGACCGCGGTCGCTACGTCCTGATGTTGACTGATGACTTCACGCACATGCGCTGGGTGTACAGTCTATGACAGAAGAGGGATGCCGTCGTTGCCGTCTGCATCTGGCTGGTCATGGCCAAGTGCCAGTCTCCCCACCGCCTTCAGAACTTTCGCTCGGACCGCGGCGGTCAGTACCTCGGTGACATGGCCCGCTCCTTCACCGAGCTTGGCGTCTTCCACAACCTCTCCGCCCCCGCCACCCCCCAGCAGAACGGTGTCTCCGAGCGCTAGAACCGCACCATGGAGGATGCAGTCTGCGCCATGAGCGTGGACAGCGCCATGCCTGAGGCCTTTGCCTTCGAGGGCATGGCGTACATGACCTGGGTCTGGAACCGCATTCCCCACGGACCTCTCCCAGGTCACCGCACGCCCTACGAGCTGTGGTACGGGCGTCGCGCGGACCTGCGCCTGGCCCATGGCTGGGGCGCCCTTGCCTTTGCCTTGTTCACACCGAAGCAGCAGGGGAGCAAGCTCTCTCCGCGGGGCCGCATCAGCGCCTTCGTTGGCGTCGCCCCGCGATCGAAGGCCTGGCGGTTCGCGGACCCTGAATGACGCCGCATCGTGGAGTCCCGTGACGCTCTCTTCTTCGAGCATCTCGCCTTCCGCGACCTTGCTCGCATCCACGCTCTACGTGCTGCTCATGCCCCTGGGTGCTCCGGACCCCGTAGTGTGGGGGAGGCTCCTGGCATGGTTGGCACACTGCCCCCGTCCAGTGCGGTCACTCCATCGCCGGTACCCCCGGGGCTGTCCCCAGCGATTGTGCCCACCGGCACCCCCAGCCCCGCCCCATCTGTGGCTCGCTCCTCTGCCCCCGACTCTCCGCTCTCACCCATGTCTTAGTCTGCGTCCGAGTCTACCTCCGCGTCTGAGGCTCTGCCTGAGCCTGCGCCTACTTCCGCGCTTGAGACTCAGTCTGACCCTGCATCCGCATCCGTTTCTGGCTCTGAGCCGTCTTTGCCTGCGGCCGCGGACGCGCCTCCGTCTGCCGTGGGCCCGCCCCCAGCTGTTGAGGCCACACTAGCCTCGAGTAACGCGCCTGTCGTGCAGTCCATACCGGCGTGTGAGTCAGCGGAGCCCACTGCTCCTGCCCCGTCAGACCCCTATACACGGGCACCCGGCGGACGTCTCTGCCCTCGCCCCACGCAAAGCGTCGTCAGTGATGACCCGGGCACAAAGGCCCTCGACCTGAGTGCTCACGGCCTTGCTGATGTTCACCCTGGCTGTGCCACTGGTATGGCACTACTTGCTCATGAGCGCGGTCTTGCTCGTGACGCCGCTGAGTCCATGATGACGGTCGACCCTCCCTCTGCGGCGTATGCCCTGGCTACATGCGGTGCGCCAGTACTGTCTCCCGATCCCACCAGCCTACCAGGGGCCTTGTCAGCCCCAGACGCTGAGCAGTGGCGCGCTGCCTGCCAGGCTGAGCTCGATGCCATCCGAGAGTATGGCGTCTTTGAGCTGGTGGACTTACCGAAGAACCGCAAGGGCATCAAGGCCAAGTGGGTTCTCCGCAAGAAACTAAAACCATAGGGCACTGTGGAACACTACAAAGTGCGCCTGACAGCAAAGGGCTTCTTTCAGGTTCCTAGCATGGACTACACCGAGACCTTTGCTCCTGTTGGCCGAATGACGACCACGCTCACTCTACTGAGCGAGGTGGCATAGCATGACTGGGAACTCCACCAGATGGATGTCAACAACGCGTTCCTGAATGGGGACCTTGAGGAGGAGATCTACATGGTCCAGCCACCCAGCTTCGAGGATGGTACCGGTCGCGTGTATTGGCTACAGAAGGCCTTGTACGGCCTGAAACAGTCACCTCGTTGCTGGAATCAGGAGATCACCAGCACGCTGAGACGAGCTGGGTACGTTTAGAATGATGCTGACCCATCTCTATTCCTCGCACAGTCCCCAGCACCGCTCGCTGCCATCCTCGTCTACGTGGATGATCTTCTGATCGCCTCGCCTGACCTGGGAGCAGTAAACGCTGCCAAGGCCATTCTCACTTCGGCCTACAAGATGAAAGATCTTGGTGAGGCCTCTGTATTTTTGGGGATGGAGATCGTGCGCGACCGTGTCCGCCGCACACTCCGTGTCCATCAGGGACGCTATGCAGAGACTGTGGGGGAGCACTTTGCCGACCTCCTTGCAGCCGTTCGCACGGCGTCCACGCCCATGACCCCTGAGGGGCAGGCCGCCCTGAAGGTGGATGACCCAGCTGACCTGGGGGAGCCAGTCGATGTGACCCTGTACTTGCGAGTCATCGGCTCGCTCATGTACTTGGCCACCACGACACGGCCCGACATTGCCTTCACTGTCAACCTGCTCGCCCAGTTCTCGCAGGTTCCACGCCAGCGAACACTGGAGGCTGTAGTCCGGTGTGTGCGCTACATCCTATCCACCGCACGCTTCGGCCTGTGCTTTCGCGAGCAGGTGTCAGTTGTGCTGGATGGGTACACAGACAGTGATTGGGCGTGGAGTCCAGACGGGAAGAGCCGCACCGGCTACATCTTTCTCATTGGGGGCACTGCAGTGTCCTGGCAAAGTGGGAAGCAGGGTTGCATTGCACGCAGCACTGCTGAGGCACAGTATGTTGCCCTAGGCGCCGGTGCAACGGAATGTGTCTGGCTCGTCCGTCTGTTGCGTGAACTAGGTCAGTACATTCTCCCTCTGGTCCTCCAGTGTGACAACATGAGCGCGGAGGCCATCGCCAATAACTCATGTGTGTTCCATGCACGCACAAAATTCATCAATGTCGAGCACCACTTCGTGCGTGATCTGGTTGATCGTGGTGAGATCCGAGTGATCCACGTGAGCACTGACAGGCAGTGTGCGGATTTTCTAACCAAGGCTCAGGGTCGTTCGAAATTTCATGCGGCCACTCGTTCCGTTGGACTCTACCCCATCCCTGTTGCAGGTTGATTCCTCATGTGCCACCTTGCGCGTTTCCTGCCCTGTACAGCGTTAGTGTCTGCATGTGCATGGACGTGTTTCGCCCTCCGGTCATGGGGGAGTGTTGTTGTGTGTGTCGTACACAGCTTACGGTGACCCCTCGGCTCATGTCCATTCACGTGCAGATCCCTGAGACTGGCGATGGTGGCAAAAGGCTGGCGGTCGACAGCGACGGGCGCCCAGAAGACTTCCGTAGTTTTTAGATTCGTGCTGTGTCACAGCACGTAGGCGTGNGTGCCACCTTGCGCGTTTCCTGCCCTGTACAGCGTTAGTGTCTGCATGTGCATGGACGTGTTTCGCCCTCCGGTCATGGGGGAGTGTTGTTGTGTGTGTCGTACACAGCTTACGGTGACCCCTCGGCTCATGTCCATTCACGTGCAGATCCCTGAGACTGGCGATGGTGGCAAAAGGCTGGCGGTCGACAGCGACGGGCGCCCAGAAGACTTCCGTAGTTTTTAGATTCGTGCTGTGTCACAGCACGTAGGCGTGCAGCCTATCAAGACGTAGATCTCGTCGATGCGGCCATTCTGGTTCAAACGGCTCGTCGTTCTGACGTGTCTGCAGGAACTTATGGCCAAAACTGTGTTTTTGCCACTGTTTCGTCCTGCTAGGAAATAGCGCCCTTGTGCGCCGCGTGTGTGTGCACTAGGTCCGTGACACTATTTAGGTTGCCTAGACCTCAATTGTCATTCCTCTCTGCACAATTCAACATTTTGCAGCTTCTGACACTTGTACTTGTGTCCCTAGCCAACCCCTTGCTGCTCTCACCTCCACCTGTGCGTGCTCGTGAGTTAGCTAGCCGGCTTGTACTGCCGCGCTAGCGACAACAGTGCTAGGAAGCTGTCTCTCACACCCGCCACACACTCACTCTCGCTTTTCTCACTCTCACATTCCACACACACCACTGTTTTGACCGCCGCTGTGTTGGCATTTTTTTCTTTATATTCATGGCCTAACTATGCAATTATTGTTGCATTTCTCATGTCGATTGGCTGTGGGCATTTTGGCCAACAACCTTTACTTCTGTGTTCCAACGCGAAGAATCTGACAGGTTTGAACACATCCCTGAAGTGTCCATAGAAATATACCAATTCATACCATTAATTTCAATTTTTTTTCCATCGACTTGTTAAGAGCTCTACACTAAAAAGAAGTGCTTCGATGTTATCAAAACTACAAGACTTTTCAACAACATTTCTTGAGGTGGCGTCTCACGACGTAGCGTTGTACGCATCGCTTAACTTGATTTTCCAAGATCCCAAATATACCCCATTCTTTCTTTTGCTCTTATGTAAATGCTCTCCAAAACGCCGACACTGCCTATTGACATATACTCGTTACTACCTGCAAAGTAATGAAGTGTTGCACTATTCCGAATCGTGTGTTTCTACCTAGGAACCAAGAAGTTCTGCCCGACATAACATGGAAGTCCTCACGGGGATGGTGTTACAAAGATCTAGGATTTGTGATGTCCTCGCACCATTCCAGCCCTTGTTTGGTCAAAAGGGTATTGGAATTTTTAATTGGAAAACCGTTTCGGATTTTCAACACAAAATGGTTCAACGGTTGGACCTAGCTTTGGTCAAATGCGGCAATGAGAGTACGAGTTTCAAAATGCAGGACAAAAAGTTACTTTTCAAATGTTTTGGGTAACGCGTTAGTGTTTTTGTGAGAACGGGGCGAGGTGGAAGTCCGCCAGTGGTCTGAAGCCATTTCAACACGACTGCACTGGTGCTTCCGGGTTCGAACCGTTGCCCAACTCTTCACACCTTTCGTCGTCACGCATCCTTGAAGGAAGAGCCGGAAACCCCGTCTGAAAGAGTTGTCGGCGATCGGAGAGAGCATCATCTCCACGGAGCACTGAGGGCAAGCAGAGGTGTCGAGAGCTCTCAGCAGCCATGGCGGAGGAGAGCTTCTACCCGTTCTGGATCATTTCGCTGCTCTTCTTCGCTGTGGGGTTTGTCGGATCTGTTGGAGTCAAGGCCGTCTACAACAAGGGTCCCTCCGCAAACCAGTAGGTGGTTACCTTCTTTTGGTCATGGGTGTCAGATCAGACGTCATGACCTGCATCATTATGTCCTACATCAGTCCAAGCTCTGTCATACCCTTTTTTCTTGTGTACCAGCACGCCCCAACGCTTTGCTGTGTGCTATTTTCGGTGTTTGGGGTAGGGTACAGCTCCAGGCCTGCATCCCAGCTTGCGCTTGCGCTGATCCCCTTGCCTTGTCCCGAGCGCTTTTGCTCTCCATCTCCTGTTGCCTCTGCCGTTGATGGTTGTCGTGGCCATGATGGTGGTGGTGGTGATGGTTGGTGATGTTGGTGCAGATTACATTCGACGCTCATCATCACTGCCGTCGTCTGCTGTTGGATGATGTAAGTAGCCGGTTCCTCCTTCTGGGTCAGTTGTCATCGGTCGTGTATGCTACTTCCTGCTTTATTCAAGAATCCCCATATCGCGGTTAAAGGAGGAATAAGTTATGGAAATAGATGATGTAAGAGCATGACGTAAAGATTGCGCTCTTCGACGACATGTTAAGTGCAACGTCTCTGGTAGCTATTGATGAATCGATCTCTCGTCTCGGAGGCTTCTGCTGCAGCGGTGCTCGTCGTTTGTACGCCTTTGTTGTCATTATTGTGAGGAGCGTGGACGTCTTTGTCGTCCTTCTTTGGCCGCCGGTCTTAAGCCATTTTTGTCCTTGTCTGGGAAGCATGCTCACATCTCTGTCATTATCCTTTAGGAGGCATGCAGTCTCTTTGTCCTCCTTCTTTGGGAGGCACCTTGATGTCTTTGCTGTCCGAGTCTCAACACTGACTTGTCTCGTCTTGTTTGAAATCATTAGTGATGCAAGGTGTATCGCGTTGGTGGTGCTGTTTTCACCATCCCTCTCACCTGTGCTCTTTGCATCATGATTGTCAGTCATTCGTAAGGCCGTCGCTGCCTCGAGCTGCCATCCTGACGATTTCACGTGCTCCTAGTGGTTTGCGGCTCTGAATCCCAGAGTTAGCTGGTTCTGCCAAGTCACCACTCCATAATCTGGTGTGCATCACCTTTTGTTGCACCAGGAAGAGGAGAGTGATCTCCTCCGCATAATTCGTTCTCTTTAGCCTCTGAAGCCTGCTGCACTCGACCAGCAGCTGAGCAAGTTCATAGGCTGAGCTAGAACACATTAGGGCAGTTCTCCGTCGTTGACATCAATGTGACGACAACATGGAAGCAAGGTGTTAGCATAGAAGTCTGTGCGGGATCGTCCGCCTTTTGAACTCTTTTTGGCACTTCAGACGCGTCCAAAATTCTCTGGCTGGCCTTGTTCTTCTGGATGTCTGCAGTTCTGCTGCTGTTCAGAGTAGTGCTCTTTCTTATGCTCACGTTGCCATCATCAATCCCCCTCCCCCTGATTCCCTTCCCTCCCCTTTTCCCCCTGCCCTTGTCTGTGCGCCACAGGTGGGCCATCATCTACATCGCTCAGTACAGACCCCTTGTTGTGCCTATTCTGAAAGGAGAGGGAGAATGAGGACTTGAACTCACGTTCGGGCTGAGTATCCACCAGAATCTTGAGTTGCAGACAGGCAAATAGACTGTTTGGTGACTTATTCAACCACAGTGCCATGTTTATCAAGACCTAGAGGCTTTCCTGCTCCTATTCAACTAATAACATGTTAATGTTTCCTCATTGAATATGCATCGATGTTTAAACTGGCTAACACAAGCTAACAATTGATCCTAAAATTTCAGCCCTGATGGTGGTATGTTTGATGAGTGCGCCCATGAAGGCCTGGTCTCCCTTGTCCTGTCAGCAAAAGACATCATTATGGAGCTCTTTACCAGATTGCGGTTCATGGATCTTGGAGAATGTAAGACATTGTGTGATTTGGTCTTGGCATCGGGACATGCCTCTTTATTACTTTGTGGGTCATCGGGTCGGTTGCGAGACATCATTGACGAGTTGTGTCTCATTTGTCACACCATACGCTTGGAGTGGACACAATGTCAAGGGTATTCTCGATAACCAAGGCACTAAGGTTATCGGAGTTGGTTTTTCGCATCTCTCATTGTGCTCTGTTGTGTCCTCTCGGCTTTTGTACATCGGCATGCAGATGACTGAAGGAAAGACTCGACGCTGATGGAGTGTCGTCCGGTGGAGCCGGCACACGCTGAGGCCTACACACAGTTCGCTGGAGCCTCCTCCATGCGGCGCCGTGCTCAGCTCCATTGGCAGGCCTCCTTGGCGGTCGGGCCGCCGGCGGTCACTGCCGCAGATGCTGTCTGCATGCGCCCAGCGCTGGATCTGACCGTACCATTGCGTCTGCAGCGTCATGCTCTGCTTAGGGTCCATGTCTCATGTTAGCATGCCTGGGTTTGGGCAGCCATAACTCTTCGCTGCTATTTTTCTAGCTGTTTCTGACTGCACGATTGCGTCTAGAGCGTCAGTATTATGGTATGTTCCAATTTTCAGGCAAAACGGACGACGCCCGGGTTTTGGGCTGTCGGCCATCTGGCAGGGCTCACCGAGAAAACCCTGCCCACCAGAAAATAGGTCTAGGTCTATTTTCTGATTGGCTGGTTAGCTGAGTAACAAGCTTTACAGAGCTGGGGGGAGCTAGAACTTGGAGGGGTCTCCCATTGTTCATTCTTCATTCCTAATGAGTTCTTTCTGTTTTGAGCTGCTTTCTTGCGTCAACACTGGCGCACGCACTTTCGAGTAACAAACTCAAAGCACTCAGACTTCGACTCTAGAGCTGCAGCAACAGTAGCAGCAGCCGACTGGGTCTAGTGGTGGTGGCTCGGTTTGCCACCACTGTGGCTAGCCAGGACACGGGTGGTACATGTGCTCGTTACCAACGGACGAGGCGTGCGTCATCGCCACCATGCGGTGCCAGTGTGAGCGCCGTCTCGCCTCTGTCACCGTCGTTGTAGCCGGCCCTGACGCCTCCATCCCGTCCAGCACCACTCCTCCGGTAGTCACACTGGTCCCGCCGTCGCCAGCTCCACAGCAGCATTATCCGCAGCCGTCGGCAGCTCCGTTTCCATCTCTATTGTAGTCCTCCTTCTATCCAGGCTTCGGCGCTATCACTCCGCACTCCGTCTATACTCCTGGACCATCCACCCGTGAGCGTCAAATGGAGTAGTTCATCGCGCTCCAGCTTGGCCTGCCTCGTCCTCCCCCCCAGGGAAGTGTGAGTTGCATCATCTCCTGCCCGTCTGCCCTGTCCTGCATGACAGAGACTGAGCTGCGGTCATGTCCTGCTTCCTCATCCACCTCACCGTCTCCCATTCCCTCTGTCCCTCTCTATGACGACGTCGTGTGGCTTGATTATTGGCAGTCTCGGTTCGCGCCATCGTCTACCGCATCTGCGTCCCTTGCTTGCTGCCATGTGACTGTTAGTGATTTGGCGACTCCGGTCCAGGACTCTGTCGAGACCTGGATCATTGACTCCGGGGCCACACATCACATGACCGCCTCTCACGAGACCTTCAGTGTGCTTGGCCCTGTTGGCGATGTGTCTGGTGTTCGGACGGACTCCGGACAGGTGTTACCTGTCCGCGGCGTCGGCGACGTTCATTTCCGTGGTCATGTCGTGATGTTTTTGTGACCGACGTCCTCTTTGTCCCAGGTTTTGAGCTCATCCTTCTATCCGTCACTGCCCTTGACCGCATGAGCATGGACGTTTTGTACTTGCGTGGTGTTGGAACTATGTCGTTACGTCCGTCTGGACTTGTCGTTCTGCACGCCCCCCCCCCCCCCCCCCCCCCCCCCCCCCCCC
>SZWC01002661.1:33224-47476 GCA_023375785.1 Penium margaritaceum
CATCACATGACCGCCTCTCACGAGACCTTCAGTGTGCTTGGCCCTGTTGGCGATGTGTCTGGTGTTCGGACGGACTCCGGACAGGTGTTACCTGTCCGCGGCGTCGGCGGCGTTCATTTCCGTGGTCCAGTCGTGATGTTTTTGTGACTGACGTCGTCTTTGTCCCAGGTTTTGAGCTCATCCTTCTATCCGTCACTGCCCTTGACCGCATGAGCATGGACGTTTTGTACTTTTGTGGTGTTGGAACTACGTCGTTACGTCCGTCTGGAATTGTCGTTCTGCACGCCACCCCCCGTGGAAACCTGTGGCACGTACCTCGTCTATCCTCCCCTCCCTCCGTCTACTCCTCGTCCACACCGACAGGCCATGTCTTCGTCACCAGCACACTTTCACCACAGCACACACATCTCTTGCACCGCCACCTTTGCCACGTCCACTCTGCTGCTGTGGATAGCATGCTCTGCACCTAGCCGGCCAAGGGCCTCGACCCGGACTCATTCCCCTGGTCGTGCCCCACAGAGTGCATTGATTGCGCTCAAGGCAAGATGCACCGGTCCACCTACCCCCAGGCATTCTCCCTTGCATCCGCCCCTCTCGACCTCGTCCATTCCGATGCCATGGGTCCTCTTCCTACCGAGTCTGTCGGAGAGCATGGTCGCTATGTCCACACCCTCACCGACCACTACTCTCGCTACCGCTAGGTCTTCTGCCTTCGGCAGAAGAGCGATGTCTCTCCGACCATTCGGGACTGGCTTGTACGTGCAAAGCGCGAGTGTGATTTGCCTCTCCGCCGCTTTCGCTCCGATCGCGATGGCGAGTACATGGGAGACACCACGACTTTCCTCGCCTCTCGCGGTATCCACCACAAGACGTCGCCACCTTATACACCGGCCCACAACGGCGTCTTTGAGCGGTGGAACCGCACCACGGCTGACGCCGTCCGCACCATGTGAGTCGATTCAGGCCTCTCCGATGGCTTCTACTTTGAAGCCATGGCCTACATGACTTGGGTCTGGAATCCAATTCCCCACGGACCCCTTCCCCGCCAGTCTACGCAGTACCAACACTAGTGCGGTCAGCGTGCAGACCTCCGTCCGGCTCGTGTCTGGGGCTACATGGCCATTGTATGGCTGTCCGCCCCACAGCAGGGCGGCAAGCTCGCCCCCCATGGGCGTCCTTGCACCTTCCTTGGTGTCTCCCGCCAGTCAAAGGCCTGACGCTTTTGGGATCCCTCCCGGCACTGCATCATGGAGTCCTGCGATGCCCTCTTCTTTGAGGAGCTCTTTCCTCGTGACCTCGTCCGCTCCGACTGGTCGGTGTCCCTCCCGTCGCGGGGGGGGAGTGGTGAGCCCGTCCCCCGTCCTGCCGCTTCCGGGCGGCACCTCACATGGTCCCTCTGAGTCGGTAGCCCCAATCGTGTCCGCTGGCCCCTTCGGGCCGGCAACCCCAGTCGCGTCGGCTGGCCCCTCTGCGCCAACGACCCTAGACGCGTCCGATGGCCCCTGCGAGCCGGCAGCCCCAATCGCGTCCGCTGGCCCCTCCAGGCCAGCAGACCCGTCCGCATCTGCTGGTCCCTCCAAGCCAGCAAAACCGTCCGCATCTACTGGTCCCTCCGGGCCGGTAGTCCCAGTCGCGTCCACTGGTCCCTCCGGGCCGGCAGCTCCAATCGCGTTTGCTGGTCTCTCCGGGTCGGTATCCCCTGTCGCGTCTGCTGGTCCCTCCGGGCCGGCAGCTCTTGTCGAGTCTGCTGGTCCCTCCGCGCCAAAAGTCCCGTCCGCGACTGTTGTTCCTCCCGGGCCGGCAGACCCGTCCGTGTCCGCTGGTCCCTTCATACCAACAGGTCCGGCTGCCTCCGCCAGCACCTCGGACTCGGTGCCATCTACTGCCCGACCATGCTACACGCGTGGCCCAGGCGACAGCCTCCGACCCAGGCCATCCGTGAGTGCGCCGACCACCACACCGCGCACTGTGGCGCCTCGGCCCCCCGTCATCCCACGTGTCTCTTCCACTCCTACGATAGTGAGTGGGGACCCTGGTACCAAGGCCCTTGGCCTGACCACTTCAACCATCATTGCAGACCTCCACCCAGGCTTCGCATTGGACTACGCCATGCTCCATCAGGAGCATTGTCATGCCGTCATGGTTGCACTCACATGCGTCCCACGTGGAGCTCAAGATGCACACACCCTTGTAGTCCACTCCACGACACGCCCGGAGGATCCAGCCATCCTACGCGGGATTCGAGCCTCCCTCGAGGCCACACATTGGGATGCTGCCTGCGCCGACGAGCTTGCTGCTATCCAGCAGCACCACGTGTATGACCTCATTGATCTCCCTCCACGTCGGAAGGCCATCGGTGCCAAATGGGTCTTCCGATGTAAGTGGAAGCCGGACGGGTCCTTGGACAAGTACAAGGCCCGCCTCGCAACCAAGGGGTTCGCTCAGGTCCCTGGGGTTGATTACGACCTAATTTTTGTCCCACTTGGCCGATTCACTAGCCGGGTGCTCTTCAGCCTGGTTGCCCAACACGTGTGGGACCTGCATCAGATGGACGTGAGCAACGCTTTCCTCCATGACTCACTGGATGGTGAGGAGCTCTACATGGTACCGCCTCCAGGCTTTGACGACCCCAGTGGGAAGGTATGGCGGCTACGAAAGGCCTTCTATGGTCTGAAGCAGTCGCCTCGGTGCTAGAACCACAAGATTAGTCGCACGCTCCTCCGCGGTGGCCTCTTGTGCAGTACTACTGACCTCGCACTGTTCATCACCCCGTGAGGCCAGACCTTCGCCGCTGTCTTGGTGTACTTCGACAATCTCCTCATTGCGTCACCAGACGTGGCTTCCATCCAACGCGTCAAGGACCTGCTGCACACCGCCTATCAGATGAAGGATCTCGGGTCTGCCTGAGTCTTCCCGGGCATGGAGCTTGAGCATGATCATTCCCAGGGCATCCTGCACGTCCATCAGGCCGCCTATGTACAGACTCTGTCCACTCGCTTCGCCAAGGACCTGCCCCTCGTGCCGAGCGCATCCTCGCCCATGTCACCCGATGGCCAAGTGAAGCTGAAGAACTCTGACCCAACCATTGTGGGGGAGACAGTTGACGTGACCACATATCTGCGAGTCATCGGGTCACTGATATTCCTGGCGACGACGACGCACCCAGACATCGCGTTCACCGTCAACGTCCTCGCTCAGTTCTCTCAAGAGGCGCATCACCTGCACTTCGAGGTAGCGATCCGGGTACTACGCTATGTCGTCTTGACTCCAGGACAAGATCTCATGTTCTGCCAAGAGTCGTCTGTTGTCACGATGGGCTACACCAACAGTGACTGGGCCGGCAGTCCGGACGGTAAGAGCCGCATAGGCTGGATTTTGATTGGCGGCACGACTATATCCTGGCGAGTGGCAAGCAGGGGTGCGGTGCACGCAGCACTGCTGAGACTGAGTATGTAGCCCTTGGTTCAGGTGCATGTGAGAGCGTGTGCCTGTATCATCTGTTGTCCGAGTTGCATCAGTCCGACGCATCCATCACATTGCATTGTGATAATGAGAGTGCCATGAACATCGCCGACAATGACGGCGTGTATCACACACGCACAAAGCACATCAATGTTGAGTATCACTATGTGTGTTTGTTGTTGCATGACGGCAACATTAGCATTGTGTGGGTTGAGACAACATGGCAGCTGGCTGACTTCTTGACCAAGGCACTGAAGGGCGACTCGTTCAAGAAGGCATTGAGTTCAGTCGGCGTGCATTTGTGAGTGGCACTCTTTGTCCTGACTTGCGTCTCCATGTGCCCTAGGCGATTCTGTCTGTTGAATGTGTTGTTGCCCGCCCATGTGCACTGTACTTGTGAGTCATGGGGGAGTGTTGATTTTTCGCATCTCTC
The DNA here is from genome assembly GCA_023375785.1 of Penium margaritaceum. Lineage (NCBI taxonomy): Eukaryota > Viridiplantae > Streptophyta > Zygnematophyceae > Desmidiales > Peniaceae > Penium > Penium margaritaceum. The sequence goes on from SZWC01002661.1 coordinate 37,120, forward strand.
ATTATGCTCTGTTGTATCCTCCCGGCTTGTGTACATCGGCGTGCAGATGACTGACGGCGAGACTCGATGCTGTTGGAGTGTCATCCGGTGGAGCCGATAGACGTTGAGGCCTACACCCAGTTCATTGGAGCCTCCTCCCTGTGGCGACGTGCTCCGCTCCATCAGTAGGCCTCCTCGACAGTCGAGCCGTCGACGGTCACTGCCACCACAGATGGTGTCTGCATGCACCCGGCGCATGCAGACACCATCGGATCTGACTGTACCACTGCGTCTACAGCGTCATGCTCTGCTTAGGGTCTATGTCTCATGTTAGCATGGCACTGTTTCGCACCATGGACTATCATATGTACTGCCTGGGTTCGGGCAGCCATAACTCTTTGCTGCTATTTTTCTAGCTGTTTCTAACCGCACGACTGTGTTCGCAACGTCGGTATTTGGGTATGGTCCAATTTTCAGGCAAAACGGATGACGCCCGGGTTTTGGGCTGTCGGCCATCTGGCAGGGCTCACCAAGAAAACCCTGCCTGCCAGAAAACAGGTCTCGGTCTATTTTTTGATTGGCTGGTTAGCTGAGTAACAAGCTCTATAGAGCTGGAGGGGAGCTAGAACTTGGAGGGGTCTCCCATTGTTGTTCATTCTTCATTCCTAATCAGTCACTTTCAGTTTTCAGCTGTTTTCTGGGGCTAACACTAGCGTGCACACTTTCGAGTAACAAACTCAGAGCACTCAGACTTAGACTCTAGAGCGCAGACTGAGGGGGCAGTAGACTAAGCAACGAACATGGAAGCCCGCACGCTACATCAACAACGCCATTGCCCCAACCTGTGCTTTAGCAGGATCTAGCTATTGGTGAACACAATGGGATGCATCATTCATGCACAGTGTACATCAACATTGGCCACCACCTCGATAGAGGTGGTGGCCAATGTTGTTGTTCACACTTGACAGCAAAGCCCATTTATTTTTCTATGCATTGTTCAATAGTTGCATCTTCGAAGTGGAAGTGCAAAGGGAGACAAGCAGGGCAAGAGTGAGGGTGGAAGCTCGCTCATTAACCACGCCATGGATAAAAATAGAGAAAGGAAACTGTCTCGTGTGCAGGTTGGGGCAGTAGTATTGTTGATGGAGCGTGTGGGAACCGACGCTCATTACTTAGTCTGCCTCCTAAGTCTGCTGCATTAGAGTCCAAGTCTGAAAGCTCTGGTTTGTTACACAAAAGTGCACGCACAAGAGTTAGCGCCAAAAAGTAGCTGGAATGAAGCAGTGACTGATTATGGAATGAAAAATGAGCAACTAATTGAGACCCCTCTCAGTTCTAGCCTCACCTCTGCCCTGTGAGGCTTGTTACTCAGAAAACCAGCCAACCAGGAAAATCCTAGCATTATCCTATGTAGCAGAATTTCCTAGGTGAGCCCTGCCAGACACCGGACAGCCCAGAACCCGGACGTTGTCCGTTTGGCCTAAAAACCGGAACATAACAAAATGAACACATTGCAAATGCAATCGTGCAGTCAGAATCAGGAAGAAAAATAGCTAGGAGGAGTTATGGCTACCCAAACTCAGGCGCAGCTGCACTACTCCTGAGAGCCATCTATAACTACTGATGACGTGACAGCCAAAGGTTGTTGCCGAGGAGCTGGTCACATGAGGATGTCGTGTCAGAAGCGCGAGGAGGAGAACCACACGCTTGGCTTCACGGCGACACGTCCACTCCACCCAACAAAGCACCGTCGGCATCAGCGTCCATCCACTCAGTCGTCTGCACGAGCATGTACACCAGCCGAGAGGTCACAGTTTGAGTCAGTGAGGCACTGCACGGACAAAACAACACTCCCCTATGATCCAAAGACGTGAGTATACATGAAAATGCAGACATAATGCTCCCCCATGCTCCCTGGCCCACCACTTAGTACAAGAGCAAAAGGAGACGAATCACATGTCCAAAAAGGAAGAGCGACGAGAACTCATGCAAGCGGAAGAGTCACACCACATGCATTAAGGGTAGCAATCCGACCATACTCAGAGCCTCCTTGAACGAGTTGCACTTCAGCGCCTTGGTGAGGACAGCCAAGTGCTTCACAACATCGACCCACACGATGTGAACATTACCCTCATGCAACAAGAAACATACGTAGTGATACTCAACATTGATGTGCTTNCGTGAGTATACATGAAAATGCAGACATAATGCTCCCCCATGCTCCCTGGCCCACCACTTAGTACAAGAGCAAAAGGAGACGAATCACATGTCCAAAAAGGAAGAGCGACGAGAACTCATGCAAGCGGAAGAGTCACACCACATGCATTAAGGGTAGCAATCCGACCATACTCAGAGCCTCCTTGAACGAGTTGCACTTCAGCGCCTTGGTGAGGACAGCCAAGTGCTTCACAACATCGACCCACACGATGTGAACATTACCCTCATGCAACAAGAAACATACGTAGTGATACTCAACATTGATGTGCTTTGTGCATACATGGTGGACACCATCATTGTCGGCAATCGCAGCGGCACTCTCGTTGTCACAATACAAGGTTATGGACGTCACAGGCTGACGCAACTCACCCAACAAGCGACGTAGCCACACACTCTCACATGCACCAGTGCCCAAAGCCACGTACTCTGCATCTGCTGTGCTGCGTGCGACACACCCTTGCTTCCGCTACGCCATGACAATGTTGTGCTCCTGATTAGAAAGATCCAACTAGTGGAGCTCTTCCTATCTAGGCTCCATGCCAAGTCGTTGTCAGCGTAGCCCAAAGCCACCACAAACAGTTGACGCTGGAATGTGAGGCCTTGGTGTGGGGTGGAGACCACATACCACAACACACAGATGGCTGCATCAATCTGCAGCTGGTGTGGGGCCTATGAGGACTGGGTGAAGACATTCACGACAAAGGCGATGTCGACACGTGTGGTGGTGGCAAGAAACATGAGTGACCCGATGATGCGGAGGAACTCCGTGATGTGCACCGCTACTGCCAAGGTGCTAGCGTCAGTAGCCTTCAGCTTCACCTGTCCTTCTTGGGTCATCAGGGTGGAGGCGCTGGGGATAGTTGTCAGGAGATTGACAAAGCAATCGGCTAACATCTGAACATGCGTTGCCTGATGTACTCGCATTATGTCGTGCAAGAGATCGTGTTAAATCTCCATGCCGAGCCTGTTACACCTGCGCCGTCCCGAGATCCTTCATCTTGTAGGTCGCCTTAAGTAAATCTTTCACTCACTCAACGATGGCAAGGTCGGGAGACGCGATGAGTAGGTCGTCCACATAGAAGACGATCGTACCGAAGGGAGTCCCAGGAGGAGTGATGAAGAGTGGTGGGTCTACGATGCTGCCGATAAATCTGCCATTCAGAAGGGTGTGGCTGATCTCAATGTTCCAGTACCGAGGAGAGTGCTTGAGGGTATTGAGGGCCTTTCGCAGTCGCCAGAATCGGCACTTCCCGTCCTCAACGCTAGGGGGATGGACCATGTAGAGCTCCTCACCATTGATAGCGCTGTGAAAAAAAGGTGTTGCTCAATTCCATCTGGTGGAGCTCCCAACCATGTTGTGCGACTAGGCTAAAAAGCACCCGAATGGTGGTGAAATGACCAAACATAGCAAAGACTTGGTCGTAGTCCACTCCAGCAATCACGAAGAAGCCCTTGGCGGTGAGCTGGGCCTTGTACTTGTCTAGGGTGCCATCTAGCTTCCACTTTCAGCAAAAAGCCCACTTCGCCCTGATGGCCTTGCGGCCAGGGAGAAGTTCCACAAGCTTGTATATTGCATGCTCGTTGATGGCAGCCAGCTCATCCCGAAAGGCAGCCTCCCATTGGTCTATGTCGAGAGTGGTACGAGGCTCACGTAGGCTTTGTGGGCCGGGTGCTAGTGGGGAAGGTTGTGCTGTCAGCACACGGGCGACGGAAAGCCCTACAGGGGCCCCGCCCAGGCTGGCGGAGACCGCACGTCGATGCTCCAAGGAGATGAGAGCGTAGCCTAGGGCCGAGCCTGGGTGGGTGTCTTGAGCAATGAGGCCAAGGGTCGTCAGGCCAAGGACCTTGATGCCGGGCTCACTGCTCAAAACAGTGTGAGGGGAGGAAGGTGTGCCAACTGGTGTACTATAGGCTGGACGGGGGGTCCTGGTGCGAGGACCCAGGGGAGGCACTAGCTTATGGGGCTGGAGGATGCCACCGGGAGTACGGGTGTAGACCTGCTGCACTGGGGTGCCAATGATGTCAGAGGGAACCCAGCAAGGATGAGGTGGCAAGGCAGGGATAGGCGTCGGCTTTGATGTCGGGGAATCGCTAGGCACGGACGGATCCATGGGGACGGGTGTATCAAAGGCAGGAGAAGGATTAGTCGGAGAGTTTGGATGGGCTAGTGACTCAGCAGAAGACTCTGTCTCTGACAAGTGCACGGCATTGCCGACATGGGAATTGCTCGGCGAGGTGGATGACGGAGCAGGAGCATCCGCGCCATCTATGGATCCGGGCGGGACGACTTCTGCCTTTGGGACAAGAGTGGCGGTGCGACAAGTATCTCCCCCATGAGACAACATCGACGTGAGCAGAGAGGAGTTAGACCCGATGCAAGGGAGGTCGCGAGGGAAGAGGTCCTCGAAGAACAGGGCATCGCAGGAATCAATGATGCAATGCCCAAACGGGTACCAGAAGTGCTAGGCCTTGGACTGATGCGAGACACCGACAAGGTAAAAAGACGACCGCGAGAGATAAGCTTGCCATCCCACTGGTCCTCAACGAGCCATTTCCAAACACGAGCAGGCCGAAGATCGGTCCGCTCATCGCACCAGAACTCTTACGACATGGCCTGGCGTGGAAGAGGACCATGGAGGGCGCGGTTCCACACACAGGTCATGTTGGAAATGGCCTCAAAAGAAGAAGCCATCGGACAGACCGGACTGGACACGCATGGTACGGTCAACATCGGCCATGGTGCGGTTCCAACGCTCACAGACACTGTTCTACTGTAGTGTCCAAGGGGTGTAGGTCTCATGACAAATCCCATGACTGGCAAGATAGGTAGAAGTGTCACCCATGTACTCACCACCGCGCTCAGAGCAAAAGCAACGGAGGGCACGTCCACACTCGCACTCGGCCGCGAGGTGCCAGACACAGATGACAGAGGCCAAGTCGCTCTTCTGGCAGAGACAAATGACCCAGCGATAGTGGGAGCAATCATCCGTGAGGGTCAGTACATACTGGCTGCCTTCAACAACAAATGTGACCGGTAAAGGGCCCATGAGGTCCGAGTGGACGAGCGCGAGTGGGAGAGTGGCCTGAGAGGAGGACGCAAGCTAGGTGGAGCTGTGCATCTTGCCCTGGGCGCAATCAATACACTTCGTACGACAAGGCCACTAAAAGGTGAAGGGATCAAATTCGAGCGCAAAGTCGGGTGCAGAGCATGCTATCGACAGTATCAAAGTGCATGTGGAAAAGGCGACGGTGGGGGAGGTGGGCGTGCTAGGAGGAAAGAACATTGGTGACAAACACATGGGAAGTATCAGATGAGGGAGGTGGCACAGAGGAAGGAAGGCGGGTGACGTGCCAGAGGTTGTCATGATAGACAGCACGGAACAAATCCTGACCAGACGGGCAAAGTGAGACAATGCCAATGCCACATGAATGTCGAACGTTCATGATCATGAGGTCGAGAGTCGTGACAGACAAACAGCTGAGTTCCAAACCAGGCACATACAGCACATCGGTCACGACGACATCACCAAACGGACCACAAAAATGAACGACGCCAACACCGCGGACAGGCTAGATTTGCCCAGATCATGTCCGGACACTATGAACATTGCCAACGCGATCGAGCATACTGAACGCCTGGCGACAAGACGTCATGTAATGCGTTGCACCAGAGTTAATGATCCCGGTGCCATCAGGGTCGCAGACCGTGACCGTGACATTACAATGCGCGATGAAACAAGACGCGGGAAGGGAAATGGATGTCGCAATTTGAGCAGAAGGGAAAGACACAAAACGATCATGCCAGTCATCCAACCTCTCGACGTCATCCAAAGCCGGCTCCAAAGAGCAACAGGCGGCTTCCCCGAGATCACCTCGGAGGTCGGTGTCTATCTGGTAGTGGGAGACTTCTCAGCTAGCAATCACACAATTTGTACTTTCGTGGGGAGGTGTGATGCCGAGTTGTGTCTTGATGAAGCTTTGGAGCTGGTGGATCTGAGTAGCAGAGTCAATGAACGCCACAGACTGCGGGGTCATAGCTCTAGAAGGGGGATACGATCTCCACTGGGACGGAGGTTAGAGGTAGTAGAGGGGCTGCGACGGAGCATACTACTACATCTATAGAGGTGGTGCATACGGGTGTGGCTACGATGGAACATACTGTTACTGTTGTTGCTGATGAAGAAGAGATATCACAAGCTGTGGCCGAGGCTGAAGAGCCGGCTGCGGGGAGGAAGGGAGTGTCGTGGAGTGGGTGGTGGCCACAGTGCTGCCAGCAGCTCAGGTGCCAAGGCGTCACTCACGTTTATGATGCATGGTGGCGACGACGCGGGCCTTGTAAATGGAGATGGTGCACGTGTACCACCCGTGCCCCATCTCATCGCAGTTGTGGCATGTCAGGGTAGCGCCACCAAAAGAAGACTACTTCCATGTACCCTCGTCCTTCTCACCTTTCTTTCCCTTGCCCTTGGTGCTGCCTAAGGAGAGAGTGCCAGGGGAAGGAGTGGAGGAGCTGCCGGAGGTGGCAACTAAGGTGGCGGAGTAGCTACCATAATGAAGCCGTGTGTCTCTATGGACTTCCTCAACGCTGAGGAAGAGGTCATACGTCCAGGTCATCAAAGTACCCTGGGCCGCCAACACCTCAAGGATGGGGAGGCCGTAGGGGACGGAAAATTTTGCGAACTCAGGGATGGCACCATTCTTGATGGTGAGGAGGGCAACAAGCGGGTGAGGCACAGCTGTCGTGAGCCGGTGCAAGATATCCTACACGCGACGGAAGATATCCTACGCGCGGCGCCAGTAGACGGTGAAGGACTTGGACTCCCTCATGTTAAGGGAGCTTAACTCCTTCTGGAGGCGGGTGACAGCTGCCTGGCCGGAGGCGTGAGACGCTCGTATCAGCGTGTCCCAATCTTGTTGAGGGTCAGCGCTGGTGTCGCCAGTGGCAGGACAAGGAACGGCTCAAGGCCAGTGCGGTCAGCATCCGGTGCGGTGAGGACGAGTGCACTGACTGCATGGCCCACCTCATGGGCTGCTCCGGGACGGTGTCATCATGCGGGACAGTGTAGTTTGGCCATAGACCCTCCCGTTGTGTCCAGATGCGATAGAGCAATTCCCAGGTCGGGAACTGTTCATCTCTGGTGAGTACCAATGGAGGGGTCTCAAAGTCCTTCCGCCAAGAGGGGGCTGCCGCTCCAGCCCCTAGCACACTACTCAATGTCTACTGTTCTTGCTTCACCTGTTGCTGCGCTTCTGTCTACGCTGCCGCAATCAGAGCTGGACCAGGTTGTTCGGGAAGGAAAGTCTGGCTGGTGATGGTTGCGGCAAGCATCTGGCGCACCTGATCTACTTGGTGTTGCAGATCCGCTATGGGGTCTACAACGAGGGGGTTTGAAGAGTTGTCCTGCGTGCCGGCGGCATCGCCCTGGCTAGGCATTACTACTACTACTACTACTACTACTACTACTACTACTACTACTACTACTACTACTACTACTACTACTACTACTACTACTACTACTACTACTACTACTACTACTACTACTACTACTACTCCTACTGATGCTGCTGTGGCCGCTGCTGCTGCTGCTGTTGTCGTTTCCGCTAGTACGGTTGCTACGGCAGCTGCTACTACGGAGCCTCAATGTGTTTTGTTTACCTTTTTTCCCTTTCTTGTGTTTTTTTTGTGGTTCACGGAACTATGTGGGGACGATGGGATACCCCTTCTCGGGTTTCTCGAGTACCCCACCTGTGCACCCCTCTGTCCTCTCCTTTTTTTTCTTGCCACCTGGATCGACCCTCGGCGAGCTCGTCGATCAGACAAGCTTGTCGATAGGCGGGCTCGCCGATTGGCGAGCTCTCCCGTCAGTGGACTGCCACTGCAAGCTCGCCCGACTGCGAGTTCCCTTGCTCACGTGAAGTTGCAAGGCAGCTTCGCCCTGCCTATAATGGGGGTAGCAACAATGGTTGCTGCCGCTGTGGCTACCACTGCAACTTGCGCTACTGCTGCTGCTGCTACTGCCTGCGTGTATAGCTGCGGCCGCAGCTGCTCACCACCGCCGCCGCTATTACTGTCACTGCTGCTGCTTCCGCTGCCGCTACTGATCCCGCTACTACCGCCACTGCTACCGCCGCTGTTGCTCTCTTTGTTGCTGCTGCTACTGCCACTGCGATCACTACACTTGCCGTTACTACTGCTACTACTGCTGCTGCTACTGCTGCTGCTGCTACTGCTGCTGCTGTTGCTATCACTACTACTACCGTTGTTGCTATTGCTGCCGTTGCTGCGGGTCACTCACTCCCCTTGTTGACGTCGCCATGTGCATTGTCGCCAGTAGGTTGTTTGACGTCACTGCGCTGGCCGCTCACCTCTCTGGGTCACATGTGGGGGTCAGAGCTGTCGGGAAAAAATCCGGCAGCATTTCTTCTGGCCCAGTGGCCGTGGGAAAATTCTGATGCCGCCACCAGGTGGGTTACTTCTGCCAAAAATAGTCCGACAGCATTTCCCCTGCATCGAAGCGTATGGGAGGTCCGCCGGCGTAGTCAGGAACCTGTATGTCACTACTGCTGCTATGTCTGCTAGGCTATGGCTCTCATACCAAAAAAGGAAACTGTCTAGTACGCAGGTTGGGGCACTAGCGTTGTTGATACAGCGTGTGTGTTGCACAATTTGCCCCCTTAGCATGCTCCACTAGAGCCTAAGTCTGAGGGCTCTGGTTTGTTTGAATGAAGCAATGACTGATTAGGAATGAAGAAGGAGGAACTAACTGAGACCCCTCTCAGTTCTAGCCTCACCTCAGCTCTGTGAGGCGTGTTACTTAGAAAACCAGCCAACCAGGAAAATCCTAGCATTATCCTGTCTGGCAGAATTTCCTAGGTGAGCCCTGCCAGACACCAGACAGCCCAAAACCCGGGCATTGTCCGTTTGGCCTAAAAGCTGGACCATACCAAAATGATCACGCTGCAAATGCAATCATGCAGTCGAAATCAGCAAGGAAAATAGCTATGAGGAGTTACGGCTGCCCAAACTCAGGCGCCGGCTGCATTGCTCCCAAGAGCCATCTACGTATTCTGATGACGTGACAGCCAAGGGTTGTTTCCAATGGAGCTGGTCACATGAGGATGTAATTTCAGAATCGTGAGGAGGAGGAGAACCACACGCTTGGTTTCATGGCGACATGTGAACTCCACTGAATAGGGCACCGTCGGCATCAGTGTCCATCTAGTTAGTCGTCAGGACAAGCATGTACACCTGCCGAGAGGTCACAGTGTGAGTCAGTGAGGCAATACAAGGACAAAACAACAACAAAGAGAACAGAGGGCATGAAAACCAAACAATCTAGTTCATGAGGCCACCGATTTGAGGTTCGTAAGGGAATGGAAAACCACATCTTAGTGACATCCTTGTTTCTATTTTGCCATTCCCGGTGGCCTTTGGACCTTAAGCCTACATGGTTGTCGACATTTTCATTGACAGTTTTGGCTACACTTGGTGGCCAGTTCCCCTAGCCATTTTTTCGCGTTTCCTGCATTTTCTGCTTCTTAGTTAGAATGTGTAAGGCTCTTCTTGATGCATCTGTTACGTCTTTCATATTTTCATTCTGAGACCAAGCAGCTCATATTGTCCCTGGGATATACTGATTTCTGTGTCAAAGCTGTTAGGTAATCTATTTCTATTAACCACCGACTTGGTGGATGCATTAAGCAACAGAACACGCGTGTCTCGCTCCAAGGGAAGGAGTACTGGTTTATGCGTCACAGATTGTGGCACATAAACCAACACTCCGGGCCTATGACTTAGACTACGGAGTGACCTCTGGCCTCGTTGCGCACTCCTCACACTGATGCAAGTGACTAAACATGGAGAGACCCTGCTACAAGCCGCTCTGTCGTGGGGGAAACACAACTCGCCAACATCTACATTGTGTGGCGGATCATCCTCATGACTATTAGCACCATTAGTAGTTGTGCCTCAGCCTTGCCTACTCACATACTAACAAGCACACACTCAATTGGCTGCTTGTTGTGGAGCATTTTGGGTTTTGCTTGTGGACTTGGTGCTAGGGTTGCTAGTATCCGTGTTCATTTTCATAACCAGGTTCTATTGGTTGTGCTATCCTGTTACCTCTCGGCTAATGTCTGTCGGGGGGGAGGGGGGGGGGGG